>JAVJIF010012500.1:0-136961 GCA_038442645.1 Agave tequilana
TCCACCCATGTAACGAACTTAAAGTCGATGACTCCAAAACCGGTTGGCTTTAGGGCACCAGGTGAGAAAACACCCGCGGACTCAAATTCGAGTGAACTAGGCCCCAAAACTAAGGACTTTATTTTATTTACTCACCTTTAGGCATGAATACTTATGCTTCTTGAGGCACATGTATCAGCTTAATTGGTGATTTTTTTTTTTTTTTATGAGGCACAAGGTCTTTGTCTTAGAATCCTAGATATGCATTTGGTATGCACATTTCATTAAGGTAAAAATTAAGACTAATTTTTATTCAATTTCTCCTCCTATACCTAAAATTTAAACAATTTATTTATTTTGACCAAGTTTTTAGAAATCCTAATCATGATTTTCCTAATCCTTAAAACTAACTTAGATTTCTTTCAAAAAAATAAGTCAAAATACTATCCTTTTTATAAGTTTTTTTTTTTAGCAAATTTTTTTGTTAGTTTCTACCTATATTAGTATGTTAGTAAAGCCCACCCCCACACTTATCTCATGCATTGTCCTCAATGTATGAATGAATGCATATATGCATGAAACAGAACAAGGGAAGGCAGAAAATTACCTTAGGGGGTGGTTCCGGTGGTGGTCTAATTGGGCCAAGCGTTGCTACCCAATCAAGATAATGTAGTAGTTGGTGAAACCCACCAGAAATTTTTTGTCTATAACCCACTAAAATATATGTATAATCATTTTTTAAAATTTTTACCCCATCAAATTTCCATAATTCATAATTAGTTTCAGAGTCAATTGTGTCAACCTCCTTGTCCCAAAATGGAGTATGAAAAGATGGAATTATTGACTTGGACATTATTGGTGCGGGAACGAATACCGACTCAAAGAAGATGCTCAAATCAAGTAAGGGCTCAGGAGTCGGGCTAGGTTCAAGAATTGAGTCCAAGTCAAGAAATTGAAACTCAAGTCCACAATCTTCTTCCCACAATGGAATGTGACCTAATATGGGTAATATCTCTTTACTTCCAATATTAAGGAATTCTAGCTCATCGCCATACAATTCTTCAAAACTAAGGTCAACATCTTCCGTCAGAATTATACAATCAGTTTCAGAAGTAAAGAGATTGTGAGAATCTAGGTCAAGTTCAATATGATCATCTAAAATGGGTGATTCAATTTCATAATGAATTGGAATAGGATCCAATGTTGACTCGGGAAAGTGAAATCAGGTGGAGACACTGGAGTCATTATTGAATCAGGAAATAAAACTGAATCATCAAGTTGGGGATCATGATCATATTCATCATCAAGTTCTATTTCAGGAAAGGAAAAACTTGCCAAACTATCAACAATTGGAGTTTCGGCAAGTTCTAATAATTGTACTGAATTAGAATCTTGTTGTCCACAGCAACTTGGTTCGTCAGCTCTAAGAGAGTGGTCAATGATATTGGAAATGGCCGAACTGTGAGAACGTAAAGATTGAACCATCAGATCTATGTCATGCTCACGAGCTAATCTAGCCTGAGTCATGGCTTCAAGCCTCTTTTGTGATTGGGCTTGGAAAAGGAAGTGTAATCGTGATGAAGTTGTGAGTCGGTGGACTCACGCATCATCATGTCTAAGATTGATGGTGATTGTTGCTTGGACTCATGCATACTTATCATTTCCCCGATAGATGGTAGTCTATTCTGACTGGGTGGATCTAAGTATGACTCATTGAAAGAATGTGGACTGGGTGGAGACTGAGGACAAGTCGGTTGAAAATTGGACTCGGGGGACTCGAAACCCCATGAACTCTGTGACGAGTTGAAAGTATGAAAATCATGGTCATAAGATGGGGGGTATGGGTTATAATTATTCGGATAAGACCATTCCGGCACACTAGATTGGTCAAAGTTATGATATGCCGGGTTGGTAATATCCGAAAAATAGTTAGGTGTGTAATATGGATTAAAGTTGGAAAAATTATTATTATATGCCATATCACACCAACACAAACAAACAAACAAACAAACAAACAAACAAAAATTCTATCCTAAGTTAGGGTAGACCTATGACCTAGACGACTCCTAACTGGTTAGACTGTCCACGGGAGGTCGGGTGCAGATTTTGACCACGAGTTAATCAGCCAGGTCAGGGCAAGAGTGGTGGGAGGTTTTCCGTCAAAGACGTTCCTTAATTATTAACCACCAATCTTCGGGCTTTCGGCCCTCAATCCCCTTCCTAGACACTGATTTGGCAAGAGTCAACTTCCAGCACTGTTCCCCCTTAGGATGGTCCCCTAATTGAGTCCGAGATGTCCCTAGGGCCAACGTCTACTTAATTTTAATTAGGCTTGGGTTAGTGAGTGCTCGGGATATGATTTTGGGCTAAGGAAGGGTGATGAAATCCCCACCTTATCTTGTTAATGGGTTATGCCCTTAAGATGAATTAGTGCAAGTGTACAAGATAAATAGATAGAATTCACTCAAAGCAGATAATCAACCAAGAGATGAGTCCTATTCTACATGCAATGCGTACGTACCTTGCTCCTCCAGCACTCTTCAACAGTAAAAATAAATATATTGAAAAGACACGTGCCTAATATGCAAACGTCTAATCAATTTTTATTTATCAATAAATAATTTACTGTTGAATTATTAGCAATTTACAGGTATATCACAGAACAAAACAGAATAGAGCAGTAAACAGAATTTACAATTTGCAGCAACCTGCAAAAAGATCAATCAGTAGTTCTCTACTGTTGCCGCGTTTCCGCGGCTCTGGCCGCGGATCCGCGGCAATACAGTAGGTTCTGTTGCTCTGCCTTCGAGGGCAGAGGCACAGAATAGCTGTATGTCCACTGCTGCTGCTATGTTTCTATTTCCTGTTCTCCAAACCTGCAAACAGAAAAGAATAAAAGAATAGTTAATATTTTTTTTTATTTTAGAGATAAAAACTTACCGTCCCTCCCCGGCAACAGCGCCAATTTGTTGACTGAATTTTCCTGCACACAAAAATATAGTATTTTAGAATATGATGTGCAAGTCTCAGTTCTAATCCGCGGTAGCAGGGTTATGCGGGTCGTGATCCTCAAGGAGGGACTGCGATGGAAGCTTTAAGAAAGTTATCTCTAAAAATTATCTTTTTATTATTAAATAGTTAGAAAGGAAGTGGTATTTACAATGGGTGGTAGAAAAGAATATGGAGAAGTTGGGATTTAATCTACAAAAAGAAAAGAAAAGAAAAGAAACTTACCTCTTTAGTCTGCTTACCGTTTGAACCGTTGCGATGATTTACCTTTTCTTGGAAGGCGTACAAGAACGGCTTATGGGATCGTCCGCCTTCTTAATCTACTCTACGAAATGAAAAACAAGCTATGAAGACCTGTTCATCGCCATGGGCCGTCAAGGTTCCTTCTTCGGCTAGGTATTCTCGAAGCAGTTGGATCTCATGATGGGCATGACATTAGAGAATAAATAGAAGGAAGTAAATACTGAGATACACAAGATTAAATAAGAAGAAAACAATACAAAAATAAAAGCAAACCTCGATTTGATTATTAAACAATGGTGAAAAAATAGAACTGACACCGACTGTCACCATCAGTACAAGTAGATCCCTTCCTCCATGAATACATCATCTCCTCTCAGTTTTTACAAAAAGAAAATAGAAATTTACAGAGGAAAGAAAATCTAACCTAAAACCTAAAACCCTAGCTTTTGGCCCTTGGCTCGCCTCTGGACGCTCTGTACGTTGCACTGCAGGGGGTATTTATAGGTGCAGAAGGCCGAGGAGTCCTGGATGAACTTGCCCACGAAATCTGGGATTCGAACTCATCCACTTTACCGCGGAATGCGGCTTTTGCCGCGTTTCCGCGGCAGTCTGGTGGCAGATTGCCACGCGCTTTGGCGCGTGGCTTCTCCTGGTCCGTTCATCTGGGCGCTTGCTTCTGGAAGTATGATCCTGGCTCTCCATATTGGGATTTCGAGATAACTTAGTAATCAAGTTACCTTGATCTCAATTATCCCAAATCTTTTATCACGAATTTCCTTCTTATCTTTGGCTTTTATGCTCATCCTGCAAGAGTTTAGGGTTGGGTAGAATTCTATCCTCCCTCATCTTTAATAATTGCAACTTTAGCCCTTGTATATTTGCACTTTGACAATCTGATATTTGCACTTTTACACCTGGGCTTCAAATATGGGCTTTTGGGCTTCATTAGGCTTTATTTATTATTAAAATAATAATTCGAGGCCTGCACACAATAAATTACAAATTATTAATAAATGTGCAGAATTAAATGAATAAATATGAAAATGTGAAGGTAAATATGATGATAAAAATGCACTTTTGACTACCAATCACTCATGTAGTTATGTGTACTAATAATCTTGTGATTTTAGTTTCAGATCATTAATCAAGATATTAGTTGGTGAAAGCTTCCAAAACAACTTTCACATGGTGATTCAAGAGCCCGAGCGACAAGATCATATATAGCACTCATTGGAGTCAAGCTCGATGAATCACGAAGTTTTGGATCGAGTCGGCTTGGAGGCGGCGCTCTACAAGAAGACATCGGTACCATAGTTTAGAGTTTGTGTTTAGATCCAAATTGTAAAGATTAGAATAGTATGATATGCTCAAGTGCACAACACACACGTTTCATGTTTTTGGTTTTCGGTTTTTAGTTTAACCGATCTTGGTTTACATGAATAGATATTATATCAAAACAAGTTTAAATGGTTTATTGTATATTAGATTTGTTCTATATACATGCATGCTTCAATTACTTAGATAAACTTACTTTGATATACCTATTCATATGTTTTAGGTTTGTGTTTTAACAAAACTTATTTTTGGAATTAAAGTCAAAAACTATGATATATATTTGTTTCATGTACATAGGATTATATCCATATACATTATGCCAAAATGTTATTTAATATCATGTTTTGTATTTGGATGGGTTTTGGACAAAATGTATTTTCTATTCAACAATCCAAGTTTTAGAAAATACAGTTTTTGGTTTTTGACAAAATTTCTATAACACAAAAATAGTTCAAAATGTTTGAGATTTGTGTTAAACTTTTTAACACAAATTTGTATTTCAATGAAAAATGATAAAACTATTTTTGTGAATTTTTAGAGATTTAATGGGAATTTTTAGGATTAAAAATTACATGTTTTTGCTGACCAGAACAGCCTCTGCCAGGCTAGGTCGGTCGACCCTACGGTCGACCGCACCAAGTAGCCGGTCGACCGTATAGGTCGACCGACGTGCACGGATACGTGCACGCTGGCTGCCCCATGGGCCGGTCGACTGCACGGGCGACCGACTGCATGTAGGTACCTCTCTGTTTGTTTCGGTCGACCGGGCGGTCGACCGGTAGCTGGCAACGGTGAAAATGTGACCGTTGGCCGGTCGACCGGCCGGTCGACCGGTAGGCCAGTTTTGGCAGAATCTGCTGCCAACGGCTATATTTTTCTGGGGGCTATAAATACCCCATTAATGGCCAGTTTTCTCTAAGATTTTTTGTGCGAATTTTTCCTTACTCTCTGGTGTTTTCACAGCAATCAAAAGAAGTTTTGGGATTTAAATTGAACAATCTATTTGGTGTTTTTGCTAGGGTTTGAAAATCAAGAAAGGATTTTTGGGAAAAGATTTTGATTCAACTTCATCATCTTGTTTTTCAGTTTTTCTCAAGGATTTTCTTTGTGATTTTGATTTCCATTCCATTGTTTTCTCCACACCTGAGCTACATCTACTTTCTTATTCTATAGGATCTTTGTGTTGGAGAAAGAAATTGTTTGTGGTTGTTTGTTAGACCACCAAGTTGTAAACCCAATCTTTTCTTGGCTTTGTGCCTTTGGGTTGTATCCCTCAAGTTGTGAGGTGATCCTTGTGTTGTTTTGTGGTAATCCCTCAAGTTGTGAGGAGATTGATTGTTGGCTTGGAGTTGTGTCTCAAGGAGAGGAGGTTGTGTTTGTAAAGAGGGGAGTTGGGTACTCCTTGTAATTGTTATTTCCCCAAATCCTCGGTGGAGGTTCCCTTTGTGGGAGTCCTTTGTGGACAAGCTAGTGGACTTAAAATCCTTCTGTGTGAAGGCGGGGATGTAGAGCTGGGTGCTCGAATCTCGGAACATATCTTGTTGTTTGTGCTTGATCCCTTGGCTCTTACCCTCTCTCTTTACTTTGTGCCTTGCATCTATTCATATTGTTCATTCATAATTATTTGCTTGGCTTGATTGTGTGTGCATCTCTTGTTAATTGCAATTAGTTTTTTAAATTCCGCATTTAGTTCAATAGATTAGCATAATCACCTATTCACCCCCCTCTAGGTGATTTTCAATTGGTATCAGAGCCTACGCTCCTGATATTTAGGTTTAACCACCTAGGAGTGAGATCTTGGTTTGCTAATCTTCATTTGCATTTTCATTTGCACACATTTAGTTTGCACTCATGGATAGCCCCCCTATGTTTGACTATTTTAGACTTGATGTTTGGAAGGCCAATATGAGTAGTCATTTGAAAACCCTAGGACATCTAGTTTATCAAGCCACCACTCAAGAATCCTACCCAAATCATAGCAAGCATTAGAAGGCCAATGCATTAGCACTTAGAATACTTAGAGCATCTCTTAATGAAGATCTTTTACCGGTGTTTGATCATTATGATTCGGCTTTTGTAGTTTGGAGCATATTGACATCTCCCGAGCTTCCAAGGATTATCAACAAGTTGAGAAGATCTAGGAGAGACATGTCCGATGAGCATTGCCTCATGGTCCAAGGGATAGACTCACTAAAGGTACAATCGGATTCTCAAATAGATGATAGCTCCAGCTCATATTGCTATGGATGTTTAGAAGTTCAAAATTTAAATGTTGAACTTGCCACAAAGCTTGAAAATTTTTTGGAAAAACATAATCTTTTGAAAAAGAATCACCTTGAATTAAAAGAAGAATTGAAGGATTTGTGCTCTACTTTTGAATCGGTTTTGCAAAAGAAGGAAGAGGTTACTAGTGAACGTGACTCACTAAAATCACAACTAGACCTTGCCCTAAAAGAGATTGATGTTTTGAAAAGCAAAAATGATTGTGATGATGTTGTGAAAAACAATGAGGTTTTATCTTCTAAATTGGATTTTGTTTTAAAAGATAACCTTATTTTGAAAAATGAAATTGATTCCATTACAAAAGAATTGGATTTAGTTTTAAATAAAAATAAATCCTTGCAAAATGATTTAGATTCTCATGTTTGCCATGCTAGTGTAGCTTCTTTTTCTAGCACACCTATTGCATGCTCCACTTTATCTTCTAGTATTGAAAATGACATAAATGTTTTGAAGAAAAGTGTAGATTGTTTGGGCTCCACTTTCAGCCAATGTACATTGAATCATACACGCTTGGAAACCTTGGTTCGCAAGAAACAAGTTCCATCTTTACATGTACACACATCACGGCATACACATGCTTCCCACGGTCATCACCATCACACGTATGCTCATGTGTACACATGAACACATTGTGGCCGAAAAGGCCATCTTGCTAGATTTTGCTATGATCGTGTACATAATGAAAATTTGGCATGTAATCTTGTTTGGGTTATGAGTGATACTAACCCCTATGGACCCAAAAGGAAATGGGTACCAAAGACCACCCCTAAAATTTTTGATGTAGGAGTGGGCTCTCGCATAACGTGAGAGTGTTGGTGCCTTGAAGTGGATGCGTTCCGCGCCTAAAGAAAACAAATTTGGATGTATCACCTTCAAGGGGAGTTCGGTGGAGAGGACCACCATTGGTTTGGAGAACTTGAGAGGTGCCTTCATCGGTTTGGTATCTATCTCTAACTCCCGTGTTTATTTGCATGCTTTTTCATGTTCATCTATTTATAGCATGTCGTGTTTTATTGTTCATTATGCTTATGACATGTTGATTAGATTAGTGATATACATGTTTAGTGACTTGAGACACTTCTTATTTTATATGGATCTATATTTAGTGTTCTCACCTTATTTAAACTAATATGTATGCCCTAGATCTAATGCACATGCATATACATAATGATCATTTGGATGTTTATGATGTTTTGCTTTATTGACTCATGTTTTGTTTAGTATGTTGAATGCCATGTTTATTAGACCTTTGATATGCATGTATAGCTTTTGAGATCACCCATGTTTAGATAGACCCATTTGTTGTGTTCTCACCATTGTTTGGCTATTATGTATATCATGATTCTAATAGCATGTGGATTTACTTCATGATCATTTTTATGATTATCATGTTAATTTATGTCTAGTTTTATGCCTCATGTTTTGGATATACGTTTAGATGTTAGTTTTCATGAAAAATAGGATTTGTACTTGTACATAGAATGGGCCACAAGTAACTCTTTTTATGTTTGTGCTTGAATGCCTATTTGTACCCATTAGATGGGCTAGCATAGTCTAGTTTTGAAGATTCATGCATTCTAACTTGTATTCCTCATTTTGGATATGTTTCTATGATCATGTGTTTTAACTTCGTGTATATGTCTATCTTGTCCAAACTATTGATTATACATATACATCCCTTGAGCCACGTGCCTTCATGCATATACATTTGTGGACTCATTATGTTTAGGATATGTATGTATACTTTAGTTTGTACATGACATACATATGCCTTGAAGTTTTAATAATTTTGATGTTTCATGTTTTCATGTTCTTAAGGAATTTCATATGAGCTTAATTGAATATTTTCATATTGATATGTGTCACATAACACTTGTTCACTCACTTTGTTAGTTTACTCATGATTTGTTTTCATGAGACTATGATATGTGCTTTATGAACTTTGAGTGTTTAGTGATCATGTGATTTACATGTGTTTCATGAAAAACTATTTAGTTTGATTCCTTTCTTGAAGGATTTTGTACTAGTTTAAAAGTTTTTCCTACAACTAGTTCATATTCTTCACTTTGGTAGAGATTTTCAAACATACTATATTTCAACCTATTTTTGAAAACCCCTACCTTCCACGGGCGGTTGGATGGGCGATCATGCTCATGTATGCTTTATTATGAAAATCATTTTAAACTTGAACATGAATGGGAGGATAAGGATTATGAGATATACACTTGATCTTATTATTGTTTCAATTGGTATCATTGATTTTTTCAATTGGTATCAATATTGACATTTCTTGTATACTCATATATTTTTATGTATGTATGCTTAGATTTCAAATTGTATCAATTTCGATTGGTATCAAAATTTTCATACATATATGTGTTTTAGTTGTGCTTACTATATTTCTATATCTTAGAGCACAAATTTTGATTATGATAAGCATGAGCTTCAACTTTGTTTCAATTGATTTAGCTTTCAATTGGTATCTTAATTCGAGCCTTATCATAGTTTTAATTGGTATTTCATAAAGGGGAGAAAATCTTGTATTTCATCTTTCAATTGGTATTTTGTATTTCACTCCCTTACTTTATGATAGAATAATAATTTCAATTGGTATTAAGATTTATGTTTAATTTCAATTGGTTAACATTTATGTTTAGAAATTCAAAATTTGTAATGTTTAATTTCAATTGGTATCAAGATTGTTTATTTACAATTGGTATGTAGGTTGTTTACTTATCAATTGGTATCAAGATTTTTATTTTTCAATTGGTATAGTTTCACTTTTAATTGGTATCTAGATGCACTTCATTGACACATTTTTAATTGGTATCATATTTATTTTTAGACCAAAAGGGGGAGAACATCCCTTTATTGATTTTTTTTGTTTTGAACAAAAAAAAGAGAAAAATATGTTTTTATTTGTTTTGTTTTTAACTCCTTTGTTGATGATTGACAAAAAGGGGGAGAAGAATTTGAGTTTATATGCATGTTTGTATGCATGTTTTATGTTTTTATTAAGTTCATTTGGTATCAAAAGCATTATTTATAGAACATGTTTATTTATGTTTATTTTTGGTATCAAGAGTTTGTAAAAGAGATCATTAGTTTTGTTTTGCAAATGTTTAGTTTAATTGGTATCTAGAACATGTTTATTTTGTTTTTGAAAATTTCATTGGAAAATTCCATTGGTATCTAGAGCCTTTTATGGTTTCATGTTTTATAATTTCATTGGTATCTAGAACCTGTTATTGTTTATGCATATCTATGCATGTTTCATGTTTAGTATTCATTGTACATATTTGTTGTTTATCCCTATGCATGAGTTAAGGGGGAGCTTCTTTGAAGCTTAACTTTAATCCATGCATATATAACTCCATGAGTTTTGTCATCATCAAAAAGGGGAGATTGTTGGCCCAGAGGCCTTCCACTCTAGTTTTGATGATGATTAACTCATGTAGTTATGTGTACTAATAATCTTGTGATTTTAGTTTCAGATCATTAATCAAGATATTAGTTGGTGAAAGCTTCCAAAACAACTTTCACATGGTGATTCAAGAGCCCGAGTGACAAGATCATATATAGCACTCATTGGAGTCAAGCTTGGTGAATCACGAAGTTTGGATCGAGTCGGCTTGGAGACGGCGCTCTACAAGAAGACATCGGTACCATAGTTTAGAGTGTGTTTAGATCCAAATTGTAAAGATTAGAATAGTATGATATGCTCAAGTGCACAACACACACGTTTCATGTTTTTGGTTTTCGGTTTTTGGTTTAACCGATCTTGGTTTGCATGAATAGATATTATATCAAAACAAGTTTAAATGGTTTATTGTATATTAGATTTGTTCTATATATATGCATGCTTCAACTACTTAGACAAACTTACTTTGATATACCTATTCATATGTTTTAGGTTGTGTTTTAACAAAACTTATTTTGGAATTAAAGTCAAAAACTATGATATATATTTGTTTCATGTATATAGGATTATATCCATATACATTATGCCAAAATGTTGTTTAATATCATGTTTTTGTATTTAGATGAGTTTTGGACAAAATGTATTTTCTATTCAACGATCCAAGTTTTAGAAAATACAGTTTTTGGTTTTGGCAAAATTTCTATAACACAAAAATAGTTCAAAATGTTTGAGATTTGTGTTAAACTTTTTAACACAAGTTTGTATTTCAATGAAAAATGATAAAAACTATTTTTGTGGATTTTTAGAGATTTAATGGGAATTTTTAGGATTAAAATTACATGTTTTTGCTGACCAGAACAGCCTCTGCCAGTCTAGGTCGGTCGACCCCTACGGTCGACCGCACCAAGTAGCCGGTCGACCGTATCGGTCGACCGACGTGCACGGATACGTGCACGCAGGCTGCCCCATGGGCCGGTCGACCGCACGGGCGACCGACTGCATGCAGGTAACACTCTGTTTGTTTCGGTCGACCGGGCGGTGACCGGTAGCTGGCAACGGTGAAAATGTGACCGTTGGCCGGTCGACCGGCCGGTCGATCGGTAGGCCGGTTTTGGCAGAATCTGCTGCCAACGGCTATATTTTTCTGGGGGCTATAAATACCCCATTAATGGCCAGTTTTCTCTAAGATTTTTGGTGCGAATTTTTCCTTACTCTCTGGTGTTTTCACAACAATTAAAAGAAGTTTTGGGATTTAAATTGAACAATCTATTTGGTGTTTTTGCTAGGGTTTGAAAATCAAGAAAGGTTTTTTGGGAAAAGATTTTGATTCAACTTCATCATCTTGTTTTTCAGTTTTTCCCAAGGATTTTCTTTGTGATTTTGATTTTCATTCCATTGGTTTTCTCCACACTTGAGCTACATCTACTTTCTTATTCTATAGGATCTTTGTGTTGGAGAAAGAAATTGTTTGTGGTTGTTTGTTATACCACCAAGTTGTAAACCCAATCTTTTCTTGGCTTTGTGCCTTTGGGTTGTATCCCTCAAGTTGTGAGGTGATCCTTGTGTTGTTTTGTGGTAATCCCTCAAGTTGTGAGGTGATTGATTGTTGGCTTGGAGTTGTGTCTCAAGGAGAGGAGGTTGTGTTTGTAAAGAGGGGAGTTGGGTACTCCTTGTAATTGTTATTGCCCCAAATCCTCGGTGGAGGTTCCCTTTGTTGGAGTCCTTTGTGGACAAGCTAGTGGACTTAAAATCCTTCTGTGTGAAGGCGGTGATGTAGAGCTGGGTGCTCGAACCTCGGAACATATCTTGTTGTTTGCGCTTGATCCCTTGGCTCTTACCCTCTCTCTTTACTTCGTGCCTTGCATCTATTCATATTGTTCATTCATAATTATTTGATTGGCTTGATTGTGTGTGCATCTCTTGTTAATTACAATTAGTTTTTTAAATTCCGCATTTAGTTCAATAGATTAGCATAATCACCTATTCACCCCCCTCTAGGTGATTTTCAGAGCATTATTTAAAGAACTTGTTTACGTAAAGAAGAAATAATTTATTTTGATATTAAGAGCTTGTTTTATGCATGTTGATGCATTTCATGTCAAAAGCTTGTTTTATGCATATCTATGCATTTTCATGTTTAATATTCATTGCATATCTTATTGTTTATTGCTATGCATGAGTTAAGGGGGAGCTTCCTTGAAGCTTAACTTTAATCCATGCATATATAACTCCATGAGTTTTGTCATCATCAAAAAGGGGGAGATTGTTGGCCCAGAGGCCTTCCACTCTAGTTTTGATGATGATTAACTCATGTAGTTATGTTTACTAATAATCTTGTGATGTTTAGTTTCAGATCTCTAACCAAGATATTAGTAGGTGATTAGCTTCAACAAAGATGTTTTGGAAGCTTTCACATGGTGATTCAAGAGCCCGAGCGTCAAAGATCATATAGAACTCGTTGGAGTCAAGCTCGGTGGATCACGGTTTGGATCGAGTCGGCTTGAAGACGGAGTTCATCAAGAAGACTTCGGTACATAGTTTATTTTAGTGTTTAGATCCATTTGTAAAGACTAGATAGTGTGGTATGCTCAAGTTCACAACACACACACGTGTTTCTAGTTTTCATGTTTTCAAATTTTGGTTTTTCGATTTTGGTTTAACCGATTTTGATTTTCATGAATAGATATTATCAATACAAGTTTACATTGTTTAAAGGTATATTAGATGTGTTCTATATACATATATGCTTCAACTTTTAAACAAACTTAATTTGATTCTATTTCATGAGTTTGGTGTTTTGGTATTTTAACAAAACGTATTTTGGATTTTTAGTCAAAAACATGGATATATATATGTTTCATGTATATTGGACTATATCCATAAACAACATGCCTAAAAGTTGTTTCTATATCATGTTTTTGTATTTGGATGAGTTTTGGACAAAACGTATTTTCAATTCAAAAATCCAAGTTTGGAAAAATACGGATTTTGTTTTTCGGCAATATTTTCATAACACAAAAATGGTTCAAATAGTTTGAAATTTGTATTGAAATTTTTCACACAAGTTTGTATTTCAATGTATTATGCTAAAATTATTTTTGTGAATTTTTAGAGAATTTATGGGATTTTTTAGAAATTAAAAAATCAAGTTTTTCTGTCCCTAAATAGCTTCTGCCAGGCTCTGGCGGTCGACCGACCGGGCGACCGGACCAGTAGCCGGTCGACCGGAGCGGTCGACTGGACGTGCACAAGAATGTGCACTTGGCCGTGTCAGTTGGCCGGTCGACCGAGCGGTCGACCGACTGAAAGCAACCCACTCTCGGGTTGCTCCGGTCGACCGGGCGGTCGACCGGCCAGAGAGCTGTTGCTCTCTAGTTCAGGGCCCGGTCGACCGGGTGGTCGACCGGTGGTTGGCAACGGTCAAAATTCGACGTTGGCCGGTCGACCGGATGGTCAAAACTGGCCATATTTGCTGCCAACGGCTACTTTTTTAAAGAGGCTATAAAAACCCCATTTGAGAGAGGTTTTCTCTAAGAATTTTTGAGCTAAAAATTTTCTACTCTCTAGTGATTTTGCAGCAATCAAAAAGAAGTTTTGGGCTCTAAAGTTTACATTCTATTTGGTGTTTTTCTAGGGTTTGAAAAATCAAAGAAAAGTGATTTTTGGGAAAAGTGTTTTGATTCAACTTCTTCATCTTTATTTCTAGTTTTTCCCAAGGATTTTCTTTGAGTATTTAATTTTCCATTCCTTTGATTTTTCTCACACTTGAGCTTCATTCTATCCTATCTATAGGATCTTTTTGTTTGTGGGAAAAGTAACTAGTTTGTGGTCTTTTGATCACCAAGTTGTACACCCTTATCATTGCTTGGCTTTGTGCCTTTCCCTCTTTGTGTAGAGGAGGTTAAGCAATTGGGTTGTATCCCTCAAGTTGTGAGGTGATTGATATTGGTGGCTTTGTGCCTTAGCCTCTAGTGAGAGGTTGTGTTTGTAAAGAGAGGAGTTGTGTACTCCCGGTTGTAGTTGCCCCAAATCCTCGGTGGAGGTTCCCTGTGTGGGACCTGTGTGGACAAAGTTAGTGGATTCGAAATCCTTCTTGGTGAAGGCGGGGACGTAGAGCTGGGTGCTCGAACCTCGAAACAAATCTTTTTGTTTGCGTTTGATCCATTGACTCTTACTCTCTCTCTATTACTTTATGCATTGATTCATATTGCTATATCATAATACACGCTTGTGTGTTTGTGTGCCTCACTTGTGCTTAACCACGAGAGCTTTATATAGCGCCTCAACTCTTATTCAAAGGAATCAAGAGGAGTTAGTTCAGAGCCCTTCACCGGGAATTCGGCTACACTCGTTGGTTGCATTAAGTGTTGTTGCAATTAGTTTTTAAATTTCGCATTTAGATCATTAGATTAGCCAATCACCTATTCACCCCCCCTCTATGTGATTTCAATTGGTATCAGAGCCTATGCTCCTGATATTAGGTTTAACCACCTAGGAGTGTGATCTTGGTTTGCTAATCTTTATTTACATTTGCATTTGCACACATATAGTTTGCACTCATGGATGTTCCTCCCAAGTTTGATATCTCTAGACTTGATATTTGGAAGGTTATGATGAGTTGTCATTTGAAAGCCCTAGGATATAGGGTTCACCTTGCCATTACCAAGGAATCCTACCTTAATGATAGCAAGCATATAGAGGCCAATGCAATAGCCCTAAAGGCACTTAGAGCATCTCTTCATAAAGATTATTTACATGTGTTTTCTCACTATGAGTCCGCTTTTGTAGTATAGAGCATTTTGACTACTCCTAAGCTACCAAAGATTATCAATAAGATGAGGAGATCTAGAAGAGACAAGTCTGACGAATATTGCTTCATGGTCCAAGGGAATGACTCCCTTGAGGTACAATCGGACACTCAACTAGATGCTAATTCTAGTTCCTACTGCAATGAGTGTATGGAGGCTCAAGCCATAAATAATGAACTTGCTAAAAGGTGTGAAAAATTACTTGAAAAATATAAACTTTTGAAAAAGGATAATATTGTCTTAAAAGAATAAAATAAGAATTTATCTTCTAAACTTGAGAATGTTTTGCAAGAAAGGGATGAGATTTCAAGTGAAAGTGACTCGCTTAAATCCCAACTTGATCTTGCTCTTAATGAAAACAAAATTTTGAAAAGCAAAAATTATTGTGAATATATTTTGAAGAAAAAATAAGGATTTAACTTCAAAATTTGATTTTGTATTAAAAGAAAATAATTCTTTGAAAAATAAAATAAATTTGATTTCACAAGAATTGAAAGATTGCTTAAAGAAAAATGAATCTTTGAAAAATGATATAGATTCACATGTTTGCCAAGTTAGTGTAGCTTCACCTAGCACACCTATTGCATGCTCCACTTTATCTTCTAGTATTAAAAATGATATAAATTTGTTAAAGAAGAAAATGGATTGTTTGGGCTCCACTTTGAGCCATTGTGCAATAAACCATACACGTTTGGAATCCATGTTTCGCAAGAAATAAATTCCATCTTTGCATGCACACAAACTACGGCATACACATGCTCCTCACGGACACACCCATAACACGATGTATGCTCATGTGTACACTTGTACACATTGTGGACGTAAGGGCCACCTTACTAAATTTTGCTATGATAAGATACATGATATAAATTTAGCAACTAAATTTGTTTGGGTTAGGAAAGGTCTAACCCCCATGGATCCAAAAGAGTGTGGGTACCAAAGATCACTCCTAATGTATTTGATGTAGGTGTGGGCTCTCGCATGACGTGAGAGTTATGGTGCCTTGAAGTGGATGCGTTCCGAACTTAAAAGAGGACTATTTGGATGCATCACTTTCAAGGGGAGTTTGGTGGAGAGGACCACCATGTTTTGGAGATATAGAGATGTGCCCTATTGGTTTGGTAACAATCTCTTACTCCCATTATGTTTGCATGCTTATTATGACATTCATTTGTAGCATGTTTTGTTTTAATGTTCATTATGACATATGCCATGTTTATTAGTCTTATGATATACATGTTTAGTTATTTGAGACACTTTAATATGGACCCATATTTTGTGTTCTCACATTTGTTTAGCTAATATGTATATCATGAATCTAATGCATGTGCATTTACATATTGATCATACATGTTTTGTTTTGATTTTCATGCTTCATATTTTGATTACTTGTTTGAATGTTAGTTTTCATTAAAGATAGGATATATACTTGTACAACTAGTGAGCCACAAATAGACTATTATATGTTTGTGCTTGAACGCTCATTTGTACTCATTAGATGTACTAGTATAGTCTAGTTTTGATGATTCATACATTTGACTTGTATTCCCATTTTATCCATGTTTTTCATGTTGTGTTTAACTTCATGTATATGTCCATTATGTCTAAACTATTAGCTATACATATACATCCTTGAGCCACTTGCCTTCATGCATATCTTTTTGTGGACTCGTTATGTTTGGATATGTATGTATACTTTAGTTTGTACATGACATACATATACCTTGAAGGATTCTAGTTTTGATGATTTTCATGTTTTATGGAATATAGTTTTGTTTTATTCCTTACTTGAAGGATTTCGTACTAGTTTATAAAGTTTTTCATATAACTAGTTCGTATTCTTCATATGGTAGAGTTTTCAAACATATTTTATTCTCAAACCTATTTTTGAAAACCCTATCCTTTTTGACGGGCGGTTGGTTGGGCGACCATGCCTTGTATGCTTAATATTGAAAATCTTTTTAAACATGTGCATGAAATGGGTGGTAGGAAGTATGAGTTATACACTTGATCATATTATGTTTTCAATTAGTATCATTGGATCGTTTCAATTGGTATCAATATTGACATTCTATTTGTGTACTCATATATATGTTTTATATATGTATGCTTACTCTTCATATAGTATCAATTTCAATTGGTATCTACTTTTCTATACATATATAAATGCTTTATTTGTGCTTACTATATATCTATATCTTTGAGCACAAATTTAGATTATGCTAAGCTTGATTTTTAATGCATATCATATTTCAATTGATTAGTTTTCAATTGATATCCTAATACAAGCTTATGCATCATTTTATTTGGTATTTCATAAAAGGGGAGAAAATTCGTTTTTTATCTTTCAATTGGTATTTGGTTTACCTTTGATTTCCACTCCCATAATTTATGATGAAAAATGATTGATAAATGAATATTGATTTTAATTTGGTATCAAGATGTTTACTTGTTTACTTTCAATTGGTATCAAGAAAGAATTGGTAATCAAGACTATCTTTATATCTTTCAGTTTGGTATTAAAATTTTGATCGGTTTCTTTGAGACTTGTTTTCAATGCCTCTTTTACCTTCAATTGACATTTCTTAAAATTTTTTTTATGTTCACTTTCAATTGGTATCATAATTCACTTATATTGATATATTTTTTTATTGGTATCATGTTGGAAGAATATGTTTTATTGTTTACTTGGACCCCTTTGTTGATGATTGACAAAAAAGGGGAGAAGTATTTAGTATTTAAGTTTATATGCATGATTTTTCTATGCATGATTTTTATTTGTTTATTTACAAAAAGGGGGAGAAGTATTTTGGCATGATTTTTATTTGTTTATTTACAAAAAGGGGGAGAAGTATTTTATTGTTTTGTTTTATACTTCTCTTATTGTTTTTGTTTTATTGATATCAAGAATTTTTATATATTGATTATCTTCTAATTGGTATCAAGAGCATTATTTAAAGAACTTGTTTACGTAAAGAAGAAATAATTTATTTCGATATTAAGAGCTTGTTTTATGCATGTTGATGCATTTCATGTCAAAAGCTTGTTTTATGCATATCTATGCATTTTTCATGTTTAATATTCATTACATATCTTATTGTTTATTTCTATGCATGAGTTAAGGGGGGCTTTCTTGAAGCTTAACTTTAATCCATGCATATATAACTCTATGAGTTTTGTCATCATCAAAAAGGGGGGAGATTGTTGGCCCAGAGGCCTTCCACTCTAGTTTTGATGATGATTAACTCATGTAGTTATGTTTACTAATAATCTTGTGATGTTTAGTTTCAGATCTCTAACCAAGATATTAGTAGGTGATTAGCTTCAACAAAGATGTTTTGGAAGCTTTCACATGGTGATTCAAGAGCCCGAGCGTCAAAGATCATATATAGCACTCGTTGGAGTCAAGCTCGGTGGATCACGGTTTGGATCGAGTCGGCTTGAAGACAGAGTTCATCAAGAAGACTTCAGTACATAGTTTAGTTTAGTGTTTAGATCCATTTGTAAAGACTAGATAGTGTGGTATGCTCAAGTTCACAACACACACACGTGTTTCTAGTTTTCATGTTTTCAAGTTTTGGTTTTTCGGTTTTGGTTTAACCGATCTTGGTTTTCATGAATAGATATTATCAATACAAGTTTACATTGTTTAAATGTATATTAGATGTGTTCTATATACATATATGCTTCATCTTTTAAACAAACTTAATTTGATGTCTATTTCATGAGTTTGGTGTTTTGGTATTTTAACAAAACGTATTTTGGATTTTTAGTCAAAAACATGGATATATATATGTTTCATGTATATTGGACTATATTCATATACAACATGCCTAAAAGTTGTTTCTATATCATGATTTGGTATTTGGATGAGTTTGGACAAAACGTATTTTCAATTTAAAAATCCAAGTTTGGAAAAATACGGATTTTGTTTTTTGGCAATATTTCCATAACACAAAAATGGCTCAAAAAGTTTGAAATTTGTGTTAAAATTTTTCACACAAGTTTGTATTTCAATGTATTATGCTAAAACTATTTTTGTGAATTTTTAAAGAATTTATGGGATTTTTAGAAATTAAAAATTAAGTTTTTCTATCCCTAAACAGCTTCTGCCAGGCTCTGGCGGTCGACTGGACCAGTAGCCGGTCGACCGGAGTGGTCGACCGGACGTGCACAAGAATGTGCACTTGGCTGTGTCAGTTGGCCGGTCGACCGAGCGGTCGACCGACTAAAAACAACCCATTCTCGGGTTGCTCCGGTCGACCGGGCGGTCGACCGGCCAGAGAGCCGTTGCTCTCTTGTTCAGGGCCCGGTCGACCGGGCGGTCGACCGGTAGTTGGCAACGGTCAAAATTCGACCGTTGGCCGGTCGACCGGATGGTCAAAACTGGCCATGTTTGCTGCCAACGGCTACTTTTTTAAAGAGGCTATAAAAACCCCATTTGAGAGAGGTTTTCTCTAAGAATTTTTGAGCTAAAAATTTTCTACTCTCTATTATTTTTGCAGCAATCAAAAAGAAGTTTTGGGCTCTAAAGTTTACATTCTATTTGGTGTTTTTCTAGGGTTTGGAAAATCAAAGAAACGTTATTTTTGGGAAAAGTGTTTTGATTCAACTTCTTCATCTTTATTTCTACTTTTTCCGAAGGATTTTCTTTGAGTATTTAATTTTCCATTCCTTTGGTTTTTCTCACACTTGAGCCTCATTCTATCCTATCTATAGGATCTTTGTGTTTGTGGGAAAAGAAACTGATTTGTGGTCTTTTGATCACCAAGTTGTAAACCCTTATCATTGCTTGGCTTTGTGCCTTTCCCTCTTTGTGTAGAGGAGGTTGTGCAATTGGGTTGTATCTCTCAAGTTGTGAGGTGATTGATATTGGTGGCTTTGTGCCTTAGCCTCTAGTGAGAGGTTGTGTTTGTAAAGAGAGGAGTTGTGTACTCCCGGTTGTAGTTGCCCCAAATCCTCGGTGAAGGTTCCCTGTGTGGGAGTCCTGTGTGGACAAAGTTAGTGGATTCGAAATCCTTCTGGGTAAAGGCGGGAACATAGAGCTGGGTGCTCGAACCTCGAAACAAATCTTGTTGTTTGCGTTTGATCCATTGACTCTTACTCTCTCTATTACTTTGTGCATTGATTCATATTGCTATATCATAATACATGCTTGTGTGTTTGTGTGCCTCACTTGTGCTTAACCACAAGAGCTTTATATAGCGCCTCAACTCTTATTCAGAGGAATCAAGAGGAGTTAGTCCAGAGCCCTTCACCGAAAATTCGGCAACACTCGTTGGTTGCATAAAGTGTTGTTGCAATTAGTTTTTAAATTTCACATTTAGATCATTAGATTAGCCAATCACCTATTCACCCCCTCCCCCTCTAGGTGATTTCAAGTAATTCATATTGTAATCCCTTAAAGTTTAATAAAGTTTCTCCCCCTTCTCCCATGGACGTACACACGATCTATTTGATCGGTGGAACCACGTTATATTGTGTGTTGGCTTTCTAATCTACTTTGAAATATCTTCTTCCTACTCTTTTTCTTCTCGTTGCCCTAGTATATCTTGTGGTTTATTTCTGCTACGCTGCCCCATTCGAACCGGTCATGGGGCATCCCGAATTCACAACAATCGATATCAGAGCATACAGATTATTTTTCAATAATTGATATCAGAGCAAGGTTAACGTGAAGATGTCTGCGATCAAGTTTGATATTCAGAAGTTCGATAATGTCATCAATTTCAACAGAAGGCAGATTAGGATGAATGTCATATTGACCCAAAGTAGGCTGAAGAAAGTACTACTCGGGAGGGAGAAAAATCCTCAAGACGTGAAGGAAGAAACTTGATAGGAGTTGGATGAGAAAATCTTGACGACTATGGAACTTTGCTTGACAGACGAAGTGTTGGATGAGTTTTTCATGGAGAAAACAACATCCTCGTTGTAGGAGCGACTTCAAGACAACTATCTAAAAAAGTCGTTAGCGAATCGGTTGATTCTGAAGTAGCATCTATTTCTTTTCCGCATGTATGAAGTATACCTATCAAGTCTCACATTGTAGAATTTTTCTCTATTATCAATGATCTAGATAAGAAAGAGATTTAAGATAGAAGATGAAGATCAAGCACTTCTATTACTATGTTATTTACCTTCTTCATATAAAAACTTTAGAGAAGTTATCATCTATGGAGGCAAGTCAACAATCAAGGTCAATGAGGTCAAGGAGCATCTGCTCAACAAGGACAAAAATTGACGCCCAGTTGATGAGTGAGTCTCTTCATGATGATTCTGATCAAGTTCATTATTTAAGAGAGAAGAGTAATAGTAGAAGTTTCATGGGTAATTCAAAATATAGGAATTTGATGTACAACTATTGTCACAAAAAGAGGCACATTAGAGCTGATTGTTGGCTTCGAAAGAAGTAACAATCAGATGCTAATATCACTGAACTGACTGGAGAAGATGAAGATAAATGCGACATTTTATCTGTTACAGATAGATCAGTTAGTAACATAGATAAATGAGTTATTGACTCTGAATGTTCACAGTACATCAGTTCCAATAGGAAGATGTTCTCTGCATACACTTCGGTTCAAAAGGGAGAATTTCTTCATGGGAAATTATGCTATAAGTAAGGCAATTGGCGAAGGAACAATTCAGCATCATTTTCATGATGGATGCATCACTAATCTTCAAGGCTTTCATCATGTTCCTGATTCAAGATATAATCTCATCTCTTTTGGAGCCCTAGAAGGGGAAGGGTTCAATTTCTGTTCTGAAAGTGATCTTATGAAAGTCTCCAAAGAGGCCCATGTGAAGTTTTAGGCCAAAAGTGTCGGCAATGTGTATGTGTTGAAAAATTCGAAAGTTACAGTTGGTGGATTGCAGTTATCCTCGGCTTCAAAAGCTACGATTATGGATCAATCGAAGATCACGATGGTTTCAAACTCAGATGTTCAATTATACCCCGAAGAAAGATTAGGATTAGGCATGCAACAAGAAAGTCCAGATTATTACTCCTATGGTGGAGCAAATTCTCATAAATCCTGTGTGGAACAAGGAGATTGTTAAGTGATAAAGTTCAGGTTGGGCCTGAACTTATTTAACCAAATCAAGTTGTGAACCCCATGAGGGGGTTATGGAGAAGAGGGGGTGAGATGGAGCTGAAGTCAAGATTATTCAATTGTATGTGGATGCGAGCACATAAAGCATGGTGGCTATTCTCGGACTTGAATGTATTCAATTGAAGAGGGATTTGTTAAGAATTGTGACTAGAATACGTCATGAAGGTACACGAAACTTTAGAGATCAAAGAACGGACATGCACAAAAAGTTGTGTACATTACTAGTCGATTAATACTAGGTATAGTTGACTAATCATATAGATTAGTCAATTAATACATTTGTAATATCTCGATCCTGCGGGTGAGAAGATGTTACTGCGACGTATATACATATGGTTGAAATTCCCTCACATATATACGCTAAGCATCAGTACAGGAAAGAATCAGAGTACGAAAGTACGCAGTGTATTATATATTCCAACATAAGAGTACAATTACAAAGTTATCACAAAATGTGACATAATATTACAAGCATATTACATCACTGCTAAGCGCAAAAGTAGGAATACAAGGAGATATAAAAGTACGAACAGTACAAAATGTGCTCAGAGTTACAAAAAGAAAACTTGAGAGTCGAGTAGCGGGCCTAGAAGAAAAGAAACCGGGATGGGCTACCGTTGATCCACTATGCTACCACTGCGCAACTCTGGTTAAAAAGGAGTCCACCATGGTCCAAACTCCAAGACCTGGACATATAGGTACAAGGGAGTAAGAAAGCTACCCAATAAGCAGTCAGATGAGTGCCAAGTGGCGTGCATAAACAAGCACACGTATATCGATAAATCTAAATCAAAAGCATGTATTGAAAATCATGTCATGAGCACAGACACACATGAGCAGGCAACGAGGTATTAAGGCAAAATATGGGAAAACTAGTTGTACAAGCCTAAATTACGGATCAGTAAGATTAGTACATCAATGGAATAATCCAAATAAGAAAACTCTCATATATATATATATACCCTATATCTCACATCATCGTAGCATGAGCTCATAAAACTAGAGTTATTTCCTAAACTAAGAAAACATCATAACATCGATAAAACAGATAGATCGAATGCGGGCAAAACAAGTTGTACATGCTCAATTTACAGCTTCATAAGACTAGTACCTTGAAGGAATAATCCTAACAAGGAAACTCTCATATATATATATATATATATATATATATATATATATATATATATATATATATATATATATATATATATATATATATATATATATATATCTTATATCTCGTGTCACGTAATTTGAGTGTATACAACCAGAATTACAAAACAACATGACGAATTATTAATTAGCATCTTATTATTATTACTCTCGACCCATATATCTAGGTATGTGTACAACGTCCCAATACATATACATTCATATATGAGTGAGTCGAGATTGGTTATTGGAAACTGATGAGGAAACCAACGAATTGTGTTTACAATGGGTCCCGTGTATACCCGGAATCACGACTCAGGATGTTCTGTCACTGGTATACGGAACCTGCCGCGAGGCGTAAGAAGGTGAAGGGTCTTATTGTATGCCCATTCAGGAAGGAGTAATCAGGGTGCCAACACACTCCGTGGAACACCTGGAGGCCCACAGGTAGAACCAAAATTTTAGTTGCACAACATACCTAATACTATAAACAAAATAGCTAATCGAGTCCAACAATTTCCCTTACCCAGTGTAAGTTGTCCTCTTATATTTAATTATGTAATTATCAGATTACAGGAATGAGTAGGAGAATGATTCAGGAGTATCAAGAGTATAGGAGTACATGTGTAACAAGAGTACTATCAGGATATCAGTTATTACATTCCCGTAATATGATAATCATGAGTCAAGTGTTAGCACAGCAGATGACAAGTGATAACATATAGATGTTAGATGATAACATGCAAGTGTTGTACTAACATGCAGGTGATAACAGGCAAGTGATAACAGAAAGGTGTCAGGTGTTAAGTGATAATTGTTGGCCCAAAGGCCATTAGCCCTAGCTTTGATGATAATTATTTTTAACAATTTTGTTTAACAAAGTTTCAGCTTAACTATTTATTGCATTTCGGCTCATTACAAGACTCACACATTTGAAAGCCAAGAAGATGTAGATCCCAGAGCCTAAGCACATAGAAGAGCTCAAGAATCAAGTATACTAGAGAAGACTATATAAATATTTGTATTTTTACTTTTTGTATTTTAGATAGGATTCATAGTCGTTGTTAAAACCAAGATGATATAGGTTGATAGCATTTGGGATTGACACATACACACACATATTTCATACTCCTATGTAATTTAAAAAGAGTTCATAACTATTCTTTTCATCGTTTTCAAAATTGAGTTATCGGAAAAAACGAGTTTCGAAAAAATCGGGTTTTCAATTTAGAAAAGTATTTTTACAAAATGTAGTTCTAACTTTGTTTTGTGTTGATACATGATCATACATTGGTTCTACAAGTCCTTAGAACTCTATTTTGTGTTTAAAGATCAAAAGTTATTTTGTCAGAAAAAGATTGGTTTCAAAAAGATTTCAATATCTTGCCTTTGGCCCTTAGTCGGTCGACCGACCGGTCGAATGTAGGTAGAGCAAAATTGCTCTGTCTGTCGACCGAGTGGTCGACCGACATGCACCAAAGTGCATTTGTGCACTTTGATTGATCGGGCGGTCGACCGACTGCAAGAGCTCTGCTCTCGATTGGGTCCGGTCGACCGCCCCGGTCGACCGACAGAGAGCTTAGCTCTCTGGTTGGGAACAACGGTCGACCGGCTAGTCGACTTCTATCCCCAACGGTCGAAAATCTGACCGTGGGCGGTCGATTGGCTGGTCAACCGACAGAAGAATTTTCTTCTGGATTTTTCCAACAGCTATATTCTGTTTTTTTAGTATTTTTCCAACGACTCTTTTGGCTTTTCTACTCGTATTTTCATCCCCTATAAATAGTGGGACTATAGAAAAACCCGCTAACAAGATTTCTAAAGTTTAGATCAAGTTTTTACAAGTTTACATCAAAATTTAGCTTTTTCTTAAAAGATTTCTTTTGAGCCAAAATTTCATATTCTTGATTTTTAGCTTGAGCCTTCTCTCTACATCTTTACAAGCTATTTCCACTACACAATTTCAAAGAGTTTCATCTCCTCATCTTCCTATAGGATTGTGTTTGTGAGCCTTTTGTGATCAAGTAAAAATCATCGATTTTCTTCTATTTTGAAGTTGTAGAGCTTGCGGCCTCAGGTGAGCTAGTGAGCTCCGTGTTGGTGTTGCGGTACCATGAGAAAGGACTTGTGAGTCGATTGAATTCTAGTGAGAACTTATAACGGCTGACCATCTAGTGAGATCAGTAGTGACAATCCTTCATAGTGTTGAAGGGGGAACGTAGAACAGTGGCTCGAACCTCGGAACATATCATCGTGTTTGCGATTGCTTGCTCTTTCTCTCTTAACTCTACTCTCTATTTTCTTACTTGCACACTTATATTGTTTACTCTTTTGTAAGTATTCTTTGTGTTGTGTTTGGTATTTGTTAGGTTGTTAGCAAGTAAATTTTAATTCCGCATTATTTGCCATTTAGTATAGCCATCACCTATTCACCCCCCCTCTAGGTGATTTACAATTGGTATCAGAGCCTAACCCTAATTTTAGTTTAACCACTTTAGGGAGATCCTTTCATTTGGCCATATTCATTTGTTGCAGTTATTATTTATCTATGCACTTATACTTATTTTCATGACATCACACGACTTCTTTAGCATCAAGTCCCCACCCAAATTTGATGGGTTGAACTTCCCTATTTAGAAGGTCAAGATGAACCAATTCCTTAAGTCCCTTGGAGTTAGAGTTGCCAAGATCATTACCAAAGAATTTATTGAATCTTATGGTGATGAGGATGTATGGTCCGAAGCAACCACTAAGGACAATGAGGCCAATACTAAATCCCAATATGCACTTACACAAGTATTAAATGATGATGATCTTTCCCGTATAAATAATTGCAAATCCGCTTATGAGGTTTGGAATGATCTTATCATTACTCATGAGGGGACGTCGCAAGTCAAGAGATTTAAAGTTGACTCGCTTTGATATCAATATGAGGATTTTTATATGCTTGAAAATGAAAGTATCGATGAGATGCTTACTCGATTTACCACTAATGGATTATCTTCTCTATGTGATACCATTGACAATGACCAAAGATTCGCAAGGTCATTAGAGCTCTCCTCAAAACTTAGAAAGTCAAAACTAAAACTCTCAAGGAGCTCAACGATAGAGAGAGATGGACTTCTCCAGCTTCATTAGAAATCTCTAAACCCATGAGATGAAAATGAAGGTAAGAGAAAAAAAAGGAGACTCCAAAGAAGAAAGCGATAGCTTTCAAGGCTACTCCATCATCCTTTGATGAAGAAGAATCATCGGAAGACAGTGATGAGGACTTTGCCATGCTCATTAGGAAAGTGGACAAGATGTTTTATAAAAAGGGAACAAAACAGCTTTCGAAGAGGAAGACATCAAGGGAAATTTGAAAAGAAGAAGGAGGAGATGGGTTCTTGCTTTCATTACAAGAAGACGGGCCATCTAATTGCGGATTGCCCCTCACTTCAAGCCACTACCTCCAAGAACGTGCATAAGAAGAAGGAAATGATAGCCACTTGGGATGATTTAGAAACGGATTCCGAAGAGGAATTGATGTCGCACACGTTTGCTTCATTGCAAACAGAGAGGAAGCTTCTATAGTAAATCTCGAAATCTCTTTAGAAGATAATGATTTAACTATGAAAGAACTTGCATAATTTTTTAAAGAATTACAAAATAGATATGAAATTTATCTTGCACAAAATAAAAAATTGATAAAGAATAATGACTTTCTACAGAATAAGCTAGAAATTGTTTTTAAAGAGAAAAATGACTTATCCATTTCTTTTGAGAAAACAAAAAAGGATTTGATAAATATAAAATTATTTGTAAGGGTAAAATCCCTAATATTTCTTTTAATAAAATGAATTTTTGGATATCCAAAAACGTATTGATGTTTTAGACACCACTTTGAACAAGTGTGCATTTGACATGAACAAATTTGCTTCTATGTTTCCAAAGAGAAAAACCCAAAGGAAACGTATACCTCATTCATCTAACACACACCATGAAAAACATGCACATACACATCAACATAAGCATGCTTTCATATATGACAAAGTGTACACATGTATACATTGCGACCGCAAAGGCCATTAGGAAAATTTTGTTATGCTAAGTTAAACATGTTAAATAAAATTATTTGGGTTCAGAAAGTACTAACCCTATAGGACCCAAAAAGAATTGGGTACCAAAGAACACACCAAATTTGATTGATGTAGGTGTGTCGTCCTCCTCCAAGACATAGGGGGAGTGATGCCTAAGTGGTGGATGCATCGAAGCTCAAAGGATCAACTGCCATTTTGCATCGCTGTCAAGAAACACCTATTTTAGAGATTACCTATGACTTGGTAACTGCTCCACTTGAAAATTTAATTTCTAACTAGATCTATATATGCATAGGATTAACTAGCTTCTTCTTTTGTGTTATATGATTTAGTTATGGATACATGTTTTTTTTTTTGTTATTTTATGGCTTGCCTATATTTGAGCTAGTTCGTTAACATTGATTTTGTTCTTTACTAGCACATGATTTGCTTGCCTATTTAGAGTATTTTTCCATGCTCATTTGGTTGATAGAGATCTTTGCATGTATGTATACATAGATTAATTTATTTGCTCATATACATGTATATATTTTGTCTAAATATCTGTCGTTTGGTTGGGTATTGTATTTAAATCATATTTAAGTAATAAATCAAGATAGCAATTATGTGCCTCAACTTTTATCTAGAGGAATGACGAGGAGAAGTTCAGAATCCATTAAGGGTATTCAGCTTCAATACCTTGTTTTTAATAGCTTAATATATGATTTAATTATTGAAAATATATTGTCAATATAATAATAATAAAATAAAAATAAAAAATATTTTGGCCTAAAGCCGGTCGACCGACTGTAACCGAGTTGCTCTCGGTTAGACCCCGGACGACCGGACGGTTGATCGTGAGTCGGGTCTAACTGTGTTTTACCCGTTTTAAAACCCTAAAATCCCAATTTTTCTCATTCTTCTCTTCCTCCACTGTCTCTCTCTTCCTCTTCCCTTATTTTTCTTCATCCTCCTTCCCTCAAGTCCTCCCAAATCACCTCATACTCAAATTGAACCTTCAAATTGGTGGGATCTCTCCTCAAAACCTCAGATCTGCTTGATTTCAGGAGAATTTTTGGGTTCTTCAAGGTATAATCTCTAATCTCTCAAAATCTTCTTGATTTCATAGTTTTTTTCTAGAAATCTTTTTATATTTCGTACCAAATCCTTATTTATCATCATCATCATGTCAAAAAGGGCTAGATCTAAGAAGGGTAAATAACCCGATCCATCTTCTAACCATTTTGTTTCTCAGAATGCTTCTCATAGATTTTCAGTGATTCATGACAAGCATGTTATTTCTGGTAAAACTGTTGTGTTCGCTGATTTTGAGCACCTGAATCTAGCAAGCATTTTGAAAACAAGCTCCCTTGAATATCTCGTTACCATTAAGGAACCCGTTTATCCTGAGCTTGTGCACTATTTTTACTCTAATCTGACTTTCCAAAACAATCACGTCAGATCTAGGGTTCTGGCAAAGGACATTAACATTTCTCTAGATCGATTTGCCCATCCGTTACACCTCTCTTGTGAGGGTGTAGATTTTACAATGTTGATCTCTATGATTTTGAATATCCTGACGTGAATCCGCCCTCACCGCATCTCTTCTGCTTCATGATGATGATAATCCCGCTTTAGTTAGGAATGAGAAGGTGAAGTATTATACACTCACCGCCCAAGTCCTAGCCAAAATCATGTTTAATAATCTCCTGCCAAAATCAGGAGAATATAGTCACGCATGGAGTTCTGCTCCCCTCTTGATCTATTGCCTCCTGAAAGGCATTAGAGTTCATATTCCTAAGCTCATCATCGATTACATGGCTTCTGAGCACCTCCTGATCCCAAACTGGCACTTGCCATTTGGGATGCTTATTACCCGCCTCCTCAAACAACTAAAATTTGATCTTTCTGCTGAATGGTCCATCGAATCGTCTGTTGATATCAACAGCACTCTACTAAAGAGGATGTGTGCTAGGGAGTGTGCTCCTGCTCCTTAACCCCCTCCTATCATTCTTGCCGTTATCCCAAGATCCTCTTCAGCTTCTTCAGCCTATTTCGATCCACACTCAGCTCTCTCTGCTTAGCTTCAGGAGCATGATCTAAAGATGATCGCAAATTTTCAAAGGATGGAGCACAGAGTTGATAATGACCTGCAGTACATCTGCGCTTCTATTCGCTATCTCTAGACTTGTGTCGCGAAACTTACAGTAGGAACGCTTAGCCTGTTCCACTTATGAGAGGCCACTCACAGCCCTTCCGACATCAGGTCCTCCGTTTGACACTTGGGTACCTTCTCCAGCTCCTTCTGAGGAGCCAGCTCCTCCTGAAGATCCATACTTTTAGGAAGAGTGACCCCTTTTTTGTTAATGACAAAAAGGGGGAGAGAGATTCTATGGAGTTATCTTGGGAGTTTTTAATTGAGTTTTTATTTATGTACTTTTTTTATTTGTGGACGTGTGTTTTTACATTGCAGTACTAATTTGCGGTATGAAACTGATTTTGAGGTTGGCATAAACCTCTGTATGGAGAAATTTATTTGATGATATCACTATTGCCTTTGGGAAATTATGTATCTCTTTCTTTCTGTTGATATATTTGATACACATCTTCTGTGGGTGGTATGTGGTATGTTTGTATTTTATGCATCCTTTGTAAACAACCGTTTACCACTTGGTTTGGAGGTTGGAGGTTATTGGTTAGTTGGAGGAAACCGTTTGTGCATACACTGTTGTAATTTTGTTCTTGGTATGTATAGATGGGTTGCATAGAGCTTGATTGATATATCTTATTCATATGTTTTATTGATGCATATAACTTATATGTCACATTTTGATATATGCATGTGTTTAGGGGGAGCTTCGCTTGAAATCTCTTCCCAAATTATTTGTGATAACTCCATGTGTTTTATTTTCATCAAAAAGGGGAGATTGTTTGCCCAAAGGCCATTAGCCCTAGTTTTGATGATAACAAAACATATGTAGTTATGTTTTAACAATTTTGTTTAACAAAGTTTTAGGTTAACTAATTGTTACATTTTGGTTCCATCACAAGACTCACACATTTGGAAGCCAAGAGATATAAATCCCACAGCCTAAGCACATAGAAGAGCTCAAGAATAAAGTATACTAGAGAAGACTATATTAAGATTTATATTTATATTTTTTGTATTTTAGATAGGATTTATAGTCAGTTGTTAAAACCAAGATGATATAGGTTGATAGCTTTTGGTATTGACACACACACACACACACACACACACACAGATTTCATACTCCTATGTGTTTTTAGAAAGAGTTTATAACTATTCTCTTTATCATTTTCAAAATCGAGTTTTGGAAAATAAGTTTCGAAAAAATTGGATTTTCGATTTAGAAAAGTATTTTTATAAAATATAGTTCTAACTTTATTTTCTGTTGATTCATGATCACACATTGGTTCTCCAAGTCCCTAGAATTCTATTTTGTGTTTAAAGATCAAAAGTTATTTTGTCCGAAAAAGATTAGTTTCAAAAAGATTTCAATATCTTGCCTTTATCCCTTAGTCGGTCGACCGACCGATCGACCGTAGGCAGAGCAAAATTGCTCTGTCGGTCAACAGAATGTTCGACCAGGCGGTCGACTGACTGCAAGAGTTTTGCTCTCGGTTCGGTTCGGTCGACCGCCCCGGTCGACTGACTGAGAGTTTAGCTCTCTGGTTGGGAACAACAGTCGACCGACCGGTCAAACACTGTCCCCAACGGTAAGAACTCTGACCGTTGGCGGTCGACAGACAGAAGAATTTTCTTCTGGATTTTTCCGAACGGCTATATTCTGTTTTGTCTTTTTTGGGTATTTTTCCAATGACTCTTTTGGGTTTTCTATTCATGTTTTCATTCCCTATAAATAGTGGGACTGTTAAAAAACCCTCTAACAAGATTTCTAGATCATGTTTTTACAGGTTTATATCAAGATTTGGCTTTTCCTTAAAAGATTTTCTTTTGAGCCAAAATTTCATATTCTTGATTTTTAGCTTGAGCCTTCCCTCTACATATTTACAAGCTATTTCAACTACACAATCCTAAAGAGTTTCACCTCCTCATCTTGGTTATAGGATTGTGCTTGTGAGTCTTTTGTGATCAAGTAAAGATCACCGATTTCCTTCTATTGTGAAGTTGTAGAGCTTGCGGCCTCAGTGAGTTAGTGAGCTTCGTGTTGGTGTTGTGGCACTATGAGAGAGGACTTGTGAGTCCATTGAGTTCTACTAAGAATTTGTAATGGTTGATGATCTAGTGAGATCAGTCATAGTGAAAATTCTTCATAGTGTTGAAGGCAGGGACGTAGAGCAGTTGCTCGAACCTCAGAACATATCATCGTGTTTGTGATTGCTTGCTCTTTCTCTCTTAACTCTATTCTCTATTTTCTTACTTGCACACTTATATGGTTTTACTCTTTTGCAAGTATTCTTTGTGTTGTGATTGATATTTGTTAGATTACTAGCAAATAAATTTTAATTCTGCATTATTTGTCATTTAGTATAGCTATCACCTATTCACCCCCTCTAGGTGATTTACAATAATATACAGGTGTCAAGTGGTAACACGTCAAGTGATCAACAAAGTAAGTGTCAACACAATATATATTGTACTATCAAATAACACAATATGGGAAAATAGTACATATATAAGAGATCACAATGAATACCGAAAAATAATACAATTTTAGGAAAACAGTTTAATTAAAGATTTCAAACTCTTCACAACCATCAAGAAGGATAATAATTAAGCTATTTAATTATCCAGGCGGGTACTTCGTCAAGCTGGAGCAAAACTAGGCCGTTACGACATTATGTCGGGAACATGACAGATCTTGGCTCCTACAGAGTTAGTGTGCAATTCTAAACACTAATGTGTTCCGCAAGACTATAGCTCGCGGCGAAGTGTTCGAGAAAGGAAAAGAAATAGGTTGAGCAAGAGTTAAGAGTAAACCGTGTAAGTCCTTGTGTCGATGTTCAAACTCTGAATATGTATGTAAAATTACTTTGCTCCTTCGAACTACCGTTTGTAGTAAAAACTATAACGGGTCGTATCCGCAGTGAGGGCTTGCGATGGAAGCTTTCACAGTTCTTTTTGTTCGAGTTTTTGGGAAGAAAACGAAAGTTCTTCTTTGTTCAAGAATTGGAAAAGAAAACAAAGTTAAAAAATGATGAATCTTGTTGTGTTGAGAAAAGAAAAATGAAAGCGAGAAAGGTAGAATGAACACGGGGAATTTGGAAAAGTAAAAGAGAATGGATCTTGTATGAGAAAGAAAGTTTAGAAAAGAGTTTTCATCTGATAGAAAGAAAATCATGACTAACTAACGACTCTACACTACTTACTAAGCTCTTGAATGATTTGTGCCTCATGTAGATTTATTGTCATATTGTCCATCTTACTTCATCAAGTCAATGTGTTGTCCCAATTTGTGTAGATGTTCTCATTTTAGTTTGGTTAAGTGACCTCCTTAGATCATAGGCTCCCAATAGGTTCACAAGAATGGAATTTAGGAATTCGAGATTCACAATTTAGACTTGCATAATAAGAATGTAAGGTTCACTAGATCATCAAAGTCATAGTTAGCAAGCATGAAATAAGAAGCTAATACATTAATTTGTTAGCATACTAAGGTGATCACATCATCATGTTCCATCAAGGCTCTTTTTAAAGAAATAAGGCTCTAAATGAGGCACACATGAATCATATGGAGGGGATAACAAAACCTTCACTTAGATCAAAAACAACACTCATTCATTGAAAATTAAAGAGACTTGTTAGGCACAAGACTAGAAATTATAAACATCCGATGAGTCATATGAGTTAGCATCACCCAAGAGTTAGTAGTTAGTAATGTTAGAGGTTAGTTAGTCATGTTAGAAGATTAGTTATCCATGGAGAAGTAAAGCAAGGAAGAAGACATAGTAAAATATAGTGCAAGGAAATAGAAAGCTTGAAAGTAAATGGCAAGAATTAAAAGAGCAAGAAAATTAGAGGTAGGAGAACATGAGATTCTGTATTTGATTGTCACTCTCAATTACAGAGACCTCACTTTCACCTTCTCTCTCTTTTCTGGATCTAAAAGAAAAAAAAGTTACAAGAGAAAACTAGAGAAACCTAAAGAAATCTTAAAACTTCTCCTAAAATGATGGCTATCCTCCCTTCTTCTTACAACAGAGGCCCTAGGGGTCTTTATATAGGCACCAGGAGCTCATCGCTATCAATCGTAGTCATAGGATCCAATGCTGCATCAACGGCCTCAGATTTATCGCGGAAATGCGGCCAAAGCCGCGTTTCCGCGGCATAATCTAGGTCGTTATGTCAGAGCAATGGCCGTGTTTCCGCGGCATAATCTAGGCCGTTATACCAGCGATTGATCTGACATTCTGTTACAGTTCAGGTGTACTGCGGAAGCTTTTAGAACCACGAGGATATTCCCTGATTCGTTACAGATATGGGCTTCTTTGATTTGGGCTCTTTTAATCTCCTTTAAATCCTTGAATTAACTTGGATTTGGGCCTTCTTTTCCATTAAAGATGGACCGGAAATTTAAGAGAAGTAGCCATTAAAAGGCTTATTTTTATTGATAAAATGCATGAAAATGTGATGTAAAATGATGCAAAATGGAACACTAATCACGAAGCCACGATAACATACAGCTATCGCTCACGGCGAAGCCACACTCGCAGCAAAGCTAAACGCACACGGTGGAGCCACGTATGAACGCCCTGCCAACACACGTGACAAAGCTTCGTTGCGCAGCTAAACACACGCGGCGAAGCAGGCGTATTAATGCCATGCCATCACACACAATGAAGTTACGCTCGAACGAGTTAGCTGTAAAGCGCTGAGCGCTAAGCTCGCCTCCCGGTGGAGCTAATAGAGAACCCAAAGGTTAAGTTCGAGGATTGAGCAAAGCAGAAATAATGTTAGCGAGCAAACAAGTAAATATCCAAGCGAAGCTAAGTAAGACTGGAGCGAAGCTAATGTACAACTCTAAATGCTATCACACTCGGTGTGGTTACTGCTCGGGCGAAGCTAAACGCACACGATGAAGCCACATATGAACATCTAGCTAGTACACATGATGAAGCCATGCTTGCAGCGTAACTACGCTCAGACGGAGTTAGCGGTAAAGCATTGTGTGCTAATCTCGCCCAAGCGAAGCATGAGAGTCTAAGGGCGATCACGAAGGGTCGGCTAAATAAGAGAGAGCCTAGAGGCTAAATAGGAACTTGCAGAAGTGTTAGTACCAAACATGCATATATGTGTGTGTGTGTGTGTGTGTGTGTGTGTGTGTGTGTGTGTGTGTACACACACACACACACACATATATATATACATACATACATACATACATACATACATACATATATATAATATATATATAATATATATATATATAATATATATATATATATATATATATATATATAACAAGCAGTATATATGTACATGTATTAAACTGCACTATTACAAGCATCGTCACTGATACAAATACATCCCAGCACAAAATACAATACATCAGACCGATATAATACACAGTCCCGGAAATATAATACAAAATCTCAGAAAATACAATAAAACACCGTCGAAGCAGAGTATCCAATAAAGCGAGGACGCTCGCCTATAATCTTCAAAAACACTTGTGAAATCTTGGAATCTTAAAAACACGTACACACGTATGTGAATCTTCAAGAGAGAGAATAGTGAGAGGCGAGAGAGAACTAGAGAGATAAGAGAAATAGAGGAGAAAGAATCAAAGAGGGGAAAGAGAGAAGGTCGCGCAAAGGGGAAAAGTCATGGCTCTCAGCCCAGGTGGGGCCCAGGTGGTCGTGCCGGCCAGGGGTGACCGCCAACCACTTCAAAAAGGAGGGAGGTGAGGTGAGGTGAAGGGTGGTGTGTTGATGGAAGAAGAAAGTGGAGATGGTGGTGGAACAAAGGAATTGGGTGGTTGGAGGTGGAATTGAAGGGGGAGTAGGAAAAAAAGAGGTTATGGTGGTGGAGTATGAGGAGATCTAGGTGGCGATGATCGGATTTGAGTGGAGAAAATGGAGGTGGTGGTTGATTATGTAAAGGAGGTGGAGTGGTGGAGGAGATAGTGGTGTGGTAGATATTGGTGGTGGAGATGGTGGCTTGGGGTCGCGCCTAGTGTTATCGCCAGCCGTGTCTCACTCATGAGGTGGTGGTGGCCACCGTGATGGGGAGTGGTGGAAGACGATAGCTAGAGAGAGTGTGAGGGAAAAATTAAAGAAAGAGATAGTGTAGATGAGAAGGGAAGTGAGAAAAGAGAGATAGAGTTTAGAGGAAAGAGGGAGAATTTGGGGAGGGAGTGGGTGCTATGGACGTCACCAGCCAGGGGAAGGAGGAAGAAAAAAAGAAGAAAAGAAAGGAAGAAGGTAAAGAAAAAAGAGAACTGAGAGATTTAGTGGAGTAGGATATTTTGGGGGGAGTTTATATGGAGGAAAAAAGGGAAAAGAAAAAGAAAAGAAAAAGAAAAAGAAAGAAAGAAAAGGAGATGAAAAGGAAAAAAAAGGAAAAGAAAGAAAAAAGGAAAATATTTGGATAATAACTCCGGATCCAGAAAAATACCGAAAACACCAGAAATGTCGAAAAAATAAAGTAACTCAGAAAGATCCCCAAAAATTTTCTAAAATAGAAAATAGTATACTGAGGTACATAGTGAAATGTGATTCAAGAAATTCAATCTTGTTCTCAAATTAAAAATCTTCGAATCAACTGGTGATACTGGCCGACGCCAAATCTGGTCGAACTTTGATTAATTCAGAAAAATCTCCAAAAATGCGATAAAATAGAAAATGTGATCCTGAGAAAAATGTGAAAGTAGTTTTTAGAAATTCAACTCCATTTGTAAACTAAAAATTTGAGAATCGCTCAGTGATCGATAACGATTTTGAAATTTTTGCAAAATAATTCAGAAAATCTAAAATATTGAAAAACAATATTCAAAATTGAAACCGGTCAAATTTGACTACAGGAAGATCAAATCGAGTAGTAAACTGCGATCTGGTCTCCAGCTCAGATTAGGGCTAACTCTGTGCCTGAAAATCCGGATCTGATAACAAAAGATAATGTAAATAATTACAAAACCAAAATAAATATGGGGGAAATTGAAAAAAATTATCAAAAAGTCAGAACATGTATCTGAGTACGTATTCCAGGAACGAGGTGTTACAACATTATTAGTCGACTAGATTGGCTAATGGAGAGTTGTCTCGAATTTTTTTAGACTAGTCGACTAGTATTTGGGCTTAGTCAACTAATATATGGTATTAGTTTACTAATATCCTGGCGTAGTGATTAATGGAAGGTCTGGCTGTTTCCTTTTCTTGATCTGTTTCCAGTTCGAGTTGGATTCGGGTTTTCTTTCCTTTTAAGCGATGATTGTTCGTATTGATAGAGTTTGTTTATGATTAGGATGGTCCTATGGTCTATAAATAACCCTATGGGGGTGGCTTTCAGTGTAATCTAATGAATTTGTAATTTCTAAATGTGTAATTTATCTAGGTGAGAAATTTGCGTGAGAAATTTAGTCATAAGGGTTCGTTGTTCTTGGTGGTTATCAAGAGCTTGGAATCTTCTCAGTGAGAGGTGTAAGTAATTCTTATTGTACTACCTCAAAGTTTAATAAAGTTTCTCCCCCTTCTCCCGTGGATGTACACATGATCTGTTTGATCGGTGTAACTACATTATATTATGTATTGACTTTCTATCTACTTTGGAATATCTTCTTCCTTCTCTTTTTCTTTTCGTTGCCCTAGTAGATCCTGTGGCTTGTTTTCGCTGCGCTGCCCAATTCGATCCGGTCTTAGGGGTATCCCGAATTCACAACAGGCAGGCCCAGGCCTACCCAGGGCGGGTCCGTGCGGGTAGGTGATCGGGGAAACCGTGCACAAAAGTGTATATTTTGAAATCATGAGTTAAAAGTGCGTGCTTTGGCTTCCTCGATACTTCCGTTATAGTATGGTGGCTAAAAGGGTCGAATTCACAAGGACGGCAGCGATAGAAGCTTTACTGGTCGATTTACGTGTGTGTTAAGTGTTCTTCAATGTTTTAAAGGATCAAAAGAAAGAAAACAAAGAATGGAAAGAAGAGTATGGTGAAAATAAAGATAGAAACATTAAAAATGGTTGTTTGAAAAGTGATTTTTGCATTATTAAAGCAAAGTAAAAATGAAAGAAAACTCATGGCTACTAAGTACTCATGGCTCTACTAACATGCTAACCTCTTAGTGATAGTTGCCTCACATGTATCATTGGCCATCACTAGTCCTAGGTTCAAGAGCTTTACAAAACATGGCTCATAAGATCACTTTCACATCCAAACTCAACAAACAGAGCAAGTTACACTTAAACCACCAAAACTAACTAGAGAAAGCATGAAATAAAGTAATGGTAACTTGTTAGAGACTTAGATATTAGAGTGTTAGAATCCCTCATAATGATCCATCAATAGCTCTTGTAAGACACACCAAGTAAAGGCTATTATATTCATGTAGATTATCAAGTAAGGAGTTAGTATAGTTAGTGGTTAATAGTCAGTTGCCATGAGAAAAAAATTAGCTAAACATGTAAAGAGTTGGAGAAAAAATAATAGAAACAAAGGAAGAACCTTTTGTCACCCTCCATTACAAGAACTTTCTCTTTTATCTTATGATTCACTCTCTTCCGTTTTACATGATCTACAAAATGAAAAAAATACAAAAGAAAGAAGAAGAACAACTAAACAACCCTAAAGAGAAGAAATTTACCCTAAACTCTCTTCCTAATTGTTCTGAAAAACCTGGGGTATTTATAAGCTAAGAGGGGCACCAACGAAGCATCACGAGGCTACGAGTCGAAACTCGACACGTGGTCCCACCAGAAGGCCGCGGAAACGCAGCTTTTGCCACATTTTCGCGGCCATTCTGGGGCTGCGCGTGTCGCGCTAGGGTGTGCAGCCTCCTGCTGCACACCACTTCTTGTACTTCCTGTCGCTTTGTCTGAATCTACTCCTAGATTTGGCAGATAGACTTCCCAAAGTCAATGGCTATATTTAGGCCCTAAAAATCACAAAATAAATGGGATTTTTGTGCTTCTTTATTTCATGTCATGGACCTAGAAACATATAAGGGAGGTATTATTAACAGAATTTCATATTGAATAGATATGAAGATGTGGTATGAAATATGCAATTTTAGAGACTAATCACACTCCAATACTTATCTTTTGCTCGTCCCAAGCAAAACAGAAAAACTAACTAAGAAAATTATTATACCACTTTCGCAGGTGATGCGATTGCATTGAGCATGTAAAACAAGCCGTTAAACCTCTAGGTTTCTCCTAGAGCAGGAGTTTTGTCTTCTGAGAGTTCTCAGTGAATTACACCCACAAAATCCATAAAGAAAAAATTAAATGTTAGTATTTTAAAAACACATTTTGAAATAGAGAAAAATGTTGAAATATTTTTGCAAAAATTTAAATTATCCAAGGTCATAAGTTAAGCAGAAATTATTCTTCCTTAAACTAAGTCTAAATGCAAAATTTTGTTATAAATTAAATGTCAAAATAACTCTTAGAAAATATGCACTTTGTGAATAGTAAACATTTTTAGAATATCAACTCTAACTTTCATGTCATTTATTTTTGTATATACATATATATATATATATATATATATATATATATATATATATATATATATATATTATATATATATATATATATATTTATCTTTTCTTCCCTTAGTTTTCTTAGGCTTTCTTGTTTATCCGGATAGCGAGCCTTTAGCCGGTTACTCCCAAACCAGATAGTTTTAGGGTACCAGATGAGAAAACATTCCTCAGGCTTAAGAACTCGAGTAACCAAGGCCACAAAACTAAAAGGAATTATTTCACTTTTGTCCACCGTTTTAGGCGTGAATAATCATGCTTCCTGAGGTATAACTACCCAGCTTCAATAAGTGATTTTTATCATCATGTATATATGTGTGTGTGTGTGTATATATATATATATATATATATATATATATATATATATATAATGGCATTTTCTGTCTTTATTTCAATCCAAAAAATTATGAAGTGTGAAGTGCATATATCTAAGGCAAAAAAATTTAGATCAAATTATCTTTCCAATCTTACTTTCTTATCCTAAAATTTAAAAAAGATCTATTATTTTGACTCAACTTAAGAATTCATAATTTTAGGTCTTCTTAATTCCTAAATCCTCTTAACTTTCTTAAAAATAAATCAAAACTATTTTTCTTATTTCAAAAAATTTTTAAAAGAAAAGAGTTTCTATACAAAGAAAAAATCTAAAATTTCTAAAAGAAGTGTAAAAGAAAGAAAGTTTAAAACAACTTACGTTAGTAAACCCTCTCCCACACTTATCTCATGCATTGTCCTCGATGCATCGTGAATGTGAATATGCATGCAACAACTGGGAAAGGAAGAAAAATTACCTCATGGTGGTGGTTCCGGTGATGGTCTGATTGATCCATGATATGCGGCTCAATCCAAATTACGTGGAGTTCACAGGAACCCACCTGTGACCTTTCTAATATGACCCATTATTATGATATATACATGAATGATTTTTATTTGGAATTTTATCCCATCTAATTTTTAAATTTTAAATAATTTTAGAGGCTTTATTATCAACACCTTTGTCCCATATTGGAGTGTGAAATGATAGAATGACTGATTTGGACTCAGGATGGACATGAACTAATACCGACTTTGGAAATTGACTGAAATCAATAGGTCTGGAGTCGAAATTGGTTCAGGAAGTGGGTCCAAATAAAGAAGTTGATGTTCACACACTTCCCTATTAACGAAATGTGATCATAAAATATTGGTGATTCAATTTTACAGTGTACTGGTACCAGATTCAATGTTGACTCTGTAATATAAAAATATGGTAAAGATACCGGAGTCATTATTGAATCAAAAGGTAAAATAAAATTACCAACTTGTGGATCAGGATTACATTCATACTCATGTTCAATTTCAGGAAAAGGATAACTTGCCAAAATATCAAGATAGTTCTCAAAATTTTGGGCAAGTTCAAATGGATATAATGAAATTGAATCTTAATTTTCATCCACGGAAGGAATGTGAATGAGTGAAATGATCGATTCAAGTTCAGGAATTATGAAAATCAAAACTGGCTTAAGAATGTTACTTAGTCTCAGTAACACTACATGAGTCGATATTGATTCAAGTATTGGACTCGAATTGCTAAATTGAAGTCAGATTCACATTCATCTTCAAGTTCAATTTCAGAAAATGGATACCTTGCCAAAACGTCAATATTTTTTGATTTTGGCCAAGTTCAGATTGGTATGATGAAATTGAATCTTGATTTCCAAAATGATATGATTCTTGGGTCATATGAAAATTTGGTGGACAGTGGAAGTAAAACATTTTTTAAATTTGTCGCTCGGACTCCTGCACGAATTTCATAGTCTTTTCCAACAATGATTTTTCTTTTAGTGATTCTGGAAAAGAACTATACGAATTATGTGGATATGATGAGGCCACCATGTTTTTAAATTATTTTTGGGCCTTAATCATTTCTTCCAACTCTTTTGTAACTCTAATTTTTCTGCAATTGGTAGTTCTGAAAAAGGAGTATGTGAAGTAAATGTGGGAAAGAAGATGGTGGACAAGTTGATTGATATTCTAACTCGAGGGCGATGAATCTCCACTGACTCTGTGAAGAGTAAAAATTACTTTAAAATTTTGGATCATAAATTGGGGATATGGGTCATATTGAGTCAGACATACCTAATCTGGACTATATGATTGGTTTATATTGTACATAATCAGGTAGGAGTTATCTGAGTCAAATAAGGTGAAGGTGGAATATTGATTCACATAGGATTGAAAAATTGTTGTTGAAATTCATTTTACAATTTACAAAAAAAAAAAACAAACAACAAATAAAGAAAAAAAAAAAAAACAAGCCTATGGTAGGATTGAGTTAGACTTAGAAGACTCCTAACTGGTTAGACTATCCATGGGGGTACCTTATAAAAATCTGACCACAAGTTAATCCGCCAGGTAGGGGCAAGACCAGTGGGAGGTATCCGTACCGGAGCAACGGGCCTAATTATGCCAAACCACTATTCTTTGAAGTTTCGCCTCTCAGTTCCCAACCTTGGACATCGATTTGATAAGAATCAAACTCTAACAACTTTCCCCTTTGGTCAATCTCTTAAATGAGTCTGAGATGACCCTAGGGGCCAATGTCTAGCAATTTTATTTAGGCTTGGGTTGTGTGAGTGGGGAGGTGGTTTTTAGGCTAAGAGAGGGTAATGACTTTCCCACCTTATATTGTATTGAGATTTCCCCTTACTTTCTGATTTATGCAAGTGTGCAATTTAGATAAGAATGAACACACAAAGCGAGTAAATCACCCACGTATTTGTCCTAACTATATGCAATGCAATATGTACACCTCGATCCAGATCACAACAACAAAAGAACAAAATACAGTATATTGGAATAAAATTTAACACATGCCTAGATGCAAATTCTAAACCGTTTTAAAACATCTAATTGCCGTATTTTAGTTCTTAAATTATTGCAGTGTATAGGTAATAGAAACTAGCAGCAGAATATAGCAATATACAAGAATTTACCCAACCACACAAAAGCAAGTGTGAATTTCTGCGATGCTAAATTTCTGAAATTTTTGACATGTACACCAAAAACAAAGAAGGAAAGTTAACAAAAATGTGAAATCAAACTGTTCCCATCCCTGGCAACGGCGCCAAAATTTGGCCAAGGATAACCGTGCGTGAAATTATATGTTTCAAACTCAAGAGTTAAAAGTGTGTGCTTTGACTTCCTTGATACTTCTGTTATAGTATAGTGTCTAAACGGGTCGGATCCACAAGGATAGAAGCGATAGAAGCTTTACCGATCGATTCACGTGTGTGTTAAGTGTTTTTCAATGTTTTAAAAAATCAAAAGAAAAGAAAACAAAGAATGAAAAGAGAAGAGTACGGTGAAAATAAAAATAGAAACATTGAAAAATGGTTGTTTGAAAAGTGACTTTTGAATTATTAAAGCAAAGTAAAAATGAAGAAAACTCATGGCTATTAACTACTAATGGCTCCACTAACATGCTAACCTCTTAATGATAGTTGCCTCACATGTATCATTGGCCATCACTAGTTCTTAGTTCAAGAGCTTTACAAAATATGGCTCGTAAGATCGCTTTAACATTCAAACTCAATAAACAAGAGCAAGCTATCAAAACTAACAAGAAAAAGCATGGAATAAAATAATGACAGCTTGTTAGAGAGTTAGATGTTAAAGTATTAGAATCCATCATAATGAGCCATCAATGACTCTTGCAAGAGCAAGGCTACATGTGGATTATTAAGTAAGGAGTTAGCATAATTAGTGGTTAGTAGTTAGTTGTCATGAGAAGAAAAATTAACTAAACATGTAAAGAGTTGAAAAAGAAATAAATAGAGATAAAGTGGATCTTCGCAACCCTACAAAATAAGGAACAGAACAAAGAAGCTTTTAATTTTGTCTTCAAGGGAAGGGAAAAAAAAAAAGAAAAAGAAAAAAAAGTTTACTCATCTGAATCATTATTTATACGAGTAGTAGTAATTACTTCATTCAATAATATATAACAAACCAATCATATGCTACGTCGTCCGTAGGTACTTAATTGTCCCGTCATTGTACAGTGGAGAGACTTTGAGAGCCTCCAATAAATGAAAATGCAATCATTTCCATTTTTCTTTTATGCACCAGGCACCAGCTGTGAATGGGCCAGAGACAGAGACAACACCTCCCCCCAATCTCTTGGGACAATTTGATCTCGACAATAGCCACGAGAGCCATGCGCCTGACCCTAAATTCTCTTTTAATCCGCACACTCGATCAGGAAAACAATAAGATAATTTTGGCATGTTTGGTAGGGCTTTTATCTCAGGAATGTAAACAAGCTGAACTCGAGGAGCTGAACATTACATTGTTAGAGTATAAATACTGAGCCAAACATGAAATTGCTCGTAGGAATACGAGGCAAAAACTTTGAGGAAAGGGAAAAAATATAAATATATAATTCAAAATTCGTTTTGCACAAAAATATCTTGTATTCCATTATGTCACTAACTCATATAATAATAAACTGTTCAATGGTTATAACTATGATTTGCGCAAAAGCATTTACTGAACATATTTGAAAAATCATATCGAGCTTATCTGAGACGAACACGAGCAAAGCATGCTTAGTTTAGATATGGCTCATTTATAAATTCAACCGCTTCAAGTGACATGAAATGGAGTTAAATACTGAGTCAAATACGCATTGTTTGTTTTCCGCGAGTTTATTTGAAACCCTGTCTCTATCTTGAATCTATTAGCAGAGCAGGCAAGTACAAATGTCATTATAGCATAATAGTACAATGAGAGACGAGTAGGCTTCAATTGGGTCTGTAATTTATTTTTAAAAAAAAAAGGAAAAAAACAACAAATAAAAAGAAATAAAATAAAACAAAATGGGGAAAGGTTGGACTTGGTCCAAGCCAGTCATTTGAGCCTCCATTGGGACAAGGAATTAAGGGTTAAGGAGTTTCATTGGTTTATTATTTTTAATCAATGCCCATATAAAAAAAGCTAAACTTTACTAAATAAAGATTTTAAAAGTTTGAGTATAGATCATGTCGATCATTAAAAATAAAAATAAAAATATTAGATTTAGATGGCCAAACAGATATGATTGTTTATACATCACAAAAAAAAGTTTTTTTCCTCTTAGGGTGTGTTTGGCTACGGGAAGGTAAGAAAGTGGGAAAACTCATTTCCCATTTTTCTTCTTTGTTTTGAATCGAATAAGAAAATTTTAAGATTTTGTCTTATTTTCAGGAGGAGATGATGATCTAAGAAGATCCAATCGAGTTGGAGAAGACAATGGCGTGAAGCAGAAGAAAAAAAGCATATCAAGATAGGTTAGTCAACTGCGACTGTATAGTCGACTAACAAGATTATTAGTCGACTAGTTCAAAATATCAATTGACTACTGGGTAGAAACAGAGAAGGAGCAGTTTACAATAGTCGACTAACTTGATGTATTAGTCGAGTAACTTGGTGCATTAGTTGACTAATTATATGGACTAATCGACTAATTGGAGCGTTTCTGAAGCAAAATCAGTTTTCGTTTCAGGCACAGGTTTTTTTTTTATTGGTGGAGTACGAATAGGACTCAGTTTTTATTCAATAAGGGTTTGTTTCTAAAGATTAAAGGGTTTAGAATTCTTCTAAATCAAGAAAAATAACTTCTAATAGGATTAATCAAGATTCTTCAAGTATCCAATGGTCAAAATCATCTTATAATCCAAATAGGAGTTATTTTGTAAAATTCTATAAATAAAGGTTGTAACCCAGCATTGATTTAACTTTACTCTCAAAGAGAAAAGGGTGGAGAACACCGAGGAGATTAGAAAGAAGCCAAGAAAGAGATGAGTAATGTGAAGGTAAATAGAGGCAAGGTAATACTCTTGTAATCTAGATTTAGATTAAGGAGGAAAACTCATACTCTTGTTGCATCAAGAAGAAGGTTAAATCTCTTTGTATTAAGTTATTAATCAAGCTCTCTCATCCTCGTGGACGTAGGCCAAGTTTGGGCCGAGCCACATTAAATTCTCGTGTCTTTCTTATTACTTTTTTGTCTAGGTGTTATTAGTTTGTTTGGAACAATTTTTCTTTGCAAGTACTGATCATATTGCCAGTTCCTCAAATGTCGATCTTAAAGTAACAATTGGTATCATATCATATCAATTTCGACAACAAAAAATTGGAAAAATGCCTTTCCTTTTCTCATTTCTCTTTTACACCTTACTTTTACACTATCATTTTCCCACTTTTAGGGTTTTACAGTTAATTTTGTGGTCATCTGAATTTCACTTGTAATAAGTTTTAGCTCAAAACAGTTAATTTTGATATCATGTAAATTTCACGTGCAGTCCAATTACAGTCCTTAAACATCACACATAATTGTTTTTAATTTAATATTATTTTATGGTCAACTTTTCACTTTCACTTTCACATTACTAACAAAATAACGAAAAACACAATATATTATTTCACTTACACTTTCACATTACAACAAAACACCGAATATGAGAATTACACAAATCTCAATTTTCTACTACACTTTCATATTTTTCATCCTCATTTTTCACTTGAACTTTTTCAATCAAACCAAATAGGCCTTACTCTCAAGAGATAATGTCACGCCCCGCTTCCCAGAATACACCAGAGTGGAGATGCGATGCATATAAACAGTGTGTACAAAATAAAAATAAATCTAAAGCTAGAAATAAAAGATAGCTGAATAACAATAACATGAATAAGTCTGCAGATAAAAGACAACTGTTACAACTATAAACAAATAACTGATGTCAAGATGTGTAACCTAACATATGTCACTAGTCTGGTTAATTGTTATTAACCTAACTAATGTAGTACTTAGCTGTGTCTCATACCACAGCTGTTTTTTTCACATATCAAATAAGATTATCGTTATTGTAACTACCTGCCAATATAATGCATGTGTTTTGGAAGGGTACCGTGCATGCTAAATATCACGTTCTAATACCCCTGGCGCTGAATCAGGACAAGCCGCAAGGCTCTAATAACTGAAGATCACAGCCCCACACAAAAAGACAACTAGTGTAGCGTCGTATTCCAGGCATAGCTCTGACAACTGAATAATTAGGTAACCAATACTACCTTGGTTCCCAAGGTAGAACCCACAACTCGGTACCATAATAAGTCCTTCCAAAATATACGACATATATTATCAGGCAATTACCCATTTTTCTCGGGTTATGGTGTCTTTTATTAACAAACAAAAAATAAGAATTATCATTAAGATGGAAAAAAAATCTGGATATCTCCAACAACTGTTGATGTTAATACTAGCTGATATCTGACAACTGATATCTGACAACAAATCACTGACAACTAATAACTGGTATCTGAATACTGAAGATATAATCATTAACATAATTGAACACTATTCACTGATAACTGATACTGATCTCTGACAACTCCTATAAACTCTAAACACATCATATGATCACCACAAATAGTCTCACCAATAACTGATAAACTGATAACTGCTATATGATAACTCTGAGATACAAGATCACTGATAACAACTAGTGTTGGCCCAAAGGTTACAATCCCCGATTTTGTGTTTTGATGATAACAAAGCATATGAAGTTATTTGGTACTAATCAAGTTCAAGAGTGCATTTTATGGTTCTAAAATATCTAACAGGTTTCTTCCTCTAAAGGAAGGTGTTGATGGCTCAAGGGTACTCAAGAACGGGATCATAGCTCAAAGCACTCAGCGTCACTCAAACGTCACTATCAGAGAAGCCCGCTTGAAGATTCTTAGTCGATTAGAACCTTGTAAAAAACTTAAAATACACCTAGAGGGGGGTGTATAGGTGTACTAGCTAATCTAATACAAACTAATGTGGAATTAAAAACTATTAAGGTAACACACAAAGTATAATATAAGAGTATAGCTGAATTTCCGGTGAAAGATTCTGAACTATCTTCTCAAGATTCCTCTATATTAAGAGTTGAGGTGCTATATGAAGCTCTCTAGGTTCAACACAAGTGTGATTACACACAAACTATATTTAGCATATGAATATGTGCAATATAAAGCAATGTAAAATATAAGAGAGATAGAGTTGAGAGATAGTGGATCAAACACAAACAATAAGGTATGTTTCAAGGTTCGAGCCACTGCTCTACGTCCCCGCCTTCACACAGAAGGATTTTCACTATGTCCACACAGGACCTTTCACTAAGGGACCTCCACTGAGAAATTATAACTTTACACTTAGAGTACACTACTCCTTTCTCAAACACAATCACCTCTACACAAGAGGAATAGGCACAAAGTCAAAGCAAAGAAAAGATTACAATCTTAGTGATCCAATGATCACAAAAAACACTTGGTGATCACAATAGACCGCAAATAATTTTTCTCACAAAAACAAGTTCCTATAGATAGGATTAGAGATAATAGCTCAAGTGTGAAAAACAAAGTGTTTGAAAAAGAGAATAACAAGAAAAATACTGGGGAGAAACACTAGATAGATATGTAAATAAAGATCAAAACCAATTTCCTAAAGACTTCCATTTCTTTGATTTTTCCAACACTTTGAAAACAAATAAAAGATAAAGATTTTAGGCTCAAAAACTTCTTTTAAATTTGCTGCAAAAAACTTGAAAAGATGGGATGAAAATCTCTTAAAATCTTGGTTAAACAGCTCAAAAGAACTCCTACTTATAGGCTCTCAAGAATATAGTCGTTGGGGTCCAGAAAAGGTCAATTTTGACCTGTTAGTCGACTGGCCGGTCGACCATCCAACGGTTATATTTCTGACCATTGAGCCACCAGTCAACCGCCCGGTCAACTTCCCCAGGCAAACTCGCCTACCGGTAGTTATAGTCAAGGCCTTATGCACATCCTTGTGCACATCGGTTGACTAACCGATCGACCGAGCTCGGGTTTGGTCGACCGGCCGATCGACCGCCAGGAGGCTCAGGCTAGAGTTAAGGGTTTGAAACATGGTCTTATTAACACCTATAAAATCCCATAAAATCTCATACAAAATAAGTTCTTATAAATATTTGAAGAACAAATATGTGTGACCAAAAAATCAACACATATTACAAATTATTTGAACTATTTTTGTGATATAGAAATTAAGCTTTAAACCAAAATCGATATTTTTCAAAATACAAACTTTGAAATAGAAATCTGATTTTTCTCAAACTTGTATAAATATAAAATAAGTTATTTAAACTCTTTTGAAGCATAGAGTGTGTGGATAGAATCCAATACACATATAAAAGATATTTAAACAAAATACAAACTTTGAAATGTAAATCTAATTTTTTTCAAACTTGTATATTTGCAAAAATAAGATATTTAAACTTTTTTGAAGCATAGAGCGTAGGGATAGAATCCAATACACATATAAAAGATATATTTATGTTTTTGAAATTAAATCCAAAATAAGTTTTATTAATTATAAAACTCTAAACACATGAAATAGAATCATCAAAATAAGTTTTTCTAAATATATGAAGCATAGATGTATATAGATGAAATCCAATATACATTAAACCATGTAAACTTGTTTGGATTCTATCTATTCATAAAAATCATATATATGTGTACTTGAAATCCAAAACTGATTAAATCGAAAACCAAAGGTATTGAACTTGTGTGTGTGTGAATTTGGGCAATCAACACTAGTCTATCTTACACAAAATCTAAACACAAACTAAAACTAAACAAACCAAAGTCTTCTTATAGAACTCCTCTAAGCCGACTCGATCCAAACACGATCCAAAGAGCTTGACTCTATCCGAGTGCTAGATGCAATCTTGACATGCGAGCTTTTGAATCTACATGTGCTAGCTTCAAAACTTGACTTCGAATTTTTGTTAAAGCTAAATACCGACTAAGATTTTGATCAAATATCTGAAACTAAATAAGCAAAAGATCATTAGTACTATAACCACATGAGTTAATCATCATCAAAACTAGAGTGATGGGCCTTTGGGCCAACAATCTCCCCTTTTTGATGATGACAAAACTCATGGAGTTATATATGCATGGATTAAAGATAGTTATATATGCATGGATTAAAGATAAGCTTCATAGAAGCTCCCCCTTAACTCATCATAGCAAATAAGCATAAATATATTCAATGAAGGCTCATAAACTAAACAAAATGACTGCATTTGTGATGCGCGCCTTACTTGGAAAACAACCCAAGTCATCTTTTAAATTAATCAAGGATATCATGACATCTAGACCATTAGAGTTAATCTACATGAATTTGTTTGGTCCTACTAAAACCAAGAGTTTAAATGAAAACCGTTTTGTTTTTGTATTGGTTGACGATTTTCTCGTTTTACATGAGTTTTCTTTTTGAAACATAAAGATTAAGATTTTCAGATTTTAATGTTTTTAGAAAAAGGGTTGAAAAAGAAAAAGATTTTTTGATTTTGCGCATAAGAAGTGATAGAGGTGGTGAATTTATTAACCATTATTTTATCACGTATTATGAAGAAAATGGAATTAGGCATGAATTATCTTGTCCTAGAACTCCACAACAAAATGGAGTCGTTGAAAGGAAGAATCGTACTCTTCAAGAAATGGTTAGAACAATGATTAGTGTGTTGGCCCAAAGGCCCATCACTCTAGTTTTGATGATGATCAACTCATGAAGTTATGATTACTAATGATCTTGTGTTTAATTAGGTGTGGAGCTTCAACAAAGGATTTAAAGTCAAGTTGGAAGCTAGCACCGGTTGATTCACGAGCCTATGCATCAAGACCACATCTAGAGATGAGCTCGGTGGATTGCACTTGGACCAAGTCAAGAAGATGAGAAGCCTTCAAGGGAAGACTTCAAGAAGTTGAAGACTTGTGTCTATTTTAGATAAAATGTAAAGGATAGAATAGTTGGTGGATTGCTCAAGTTATATCACACACACACACTCTTGATAGAACTCTTGATAGGATTGCTTTCATAAAAGATTTCTATGTCTTAGAAAAGAATTTTTATTTTGGAAAAAGATTTTTTCTTTGTGACAAAATATCTACTTTGGTTTTTGGTATTTCTATTATACACATCTTTAACCAAAACCAAGTTATATGCTTAATGACAAAACATAGATATATCATTATGATTGTGTAGTGGATCATATCCATACACACTATACTTTAAATGAACTCAAATATCTTGTTTTTGTATTTTGTGAAGTTATGGAAAAACAAGTTTTAGAAAAACATATTTTTAGAAAAACAGTTTTTATTGTGATTAAAACTATTTTTTAGATTTACTGTGAATTTATGGGATTTTTATTGAGTGAAAAAACCTATTTTCAAATCCCGTAACTGTGCAGACCTGGAACTGGCTGACAGGCCTTTCCGGTCGACCGAGTCGGTCGACTGCGGTGCTCACGGGTAGATTCGGTCGACCGGGCCGGTCGGATTTTTGACCGTTGGCGGTCGACCGACCCGGTCGACCGACTGTACTGACAGAACCCAACGGCTAGGTTTCTGGCAGCCTATAAATTGGGGTTTTGTCATTGTTTTCAATACAAGATTTTGGAGACTTCTTGAGCCTGTTTTTCTGATACTTTGAGAAGAGTTTTCTCCACAAAATAGAGAGCAAATACTTCCCATCTTAAAGGGAGTTTTTATCAAGAGAGTGTAAAAAGTGATTCTTTGAGCTTTCCTCCATAGCTTTTTTTCCTTGCTTTCTCACACAAACACTTGAGCATCCATTGAGCTATTCATCCTATAGGTGTTGTAGTGAGAGTTTTTGTAGGTGATCAAGTGTTTAGATCACCAAGATTTCATCTTGTACTTTGAGGAGACGGGCAAGTGTGCTCGTGGTTGTTTAGGATTCGGGTGCGAACTCTTGTAGCTTGAGGTGCGGCCTCGACGAGCCGGTGGGCTTGTGGTGTGTAAGGGACTAGAGAGTCCAAGGGCTTGTAGGTGTTGCGGCACCGGGGAGAGATCCATTGGGATCTTGCATAGTGGAAATCCTTCGTGTGTCGAAGGCGGGGATGTAGAGCAAGTGTGCTCGAACCTCGAAACATACCCTTGTGTTTGCGATTGCTCTTTCTCTCTCTCTTGTCTCTTATTTATATCTTGCATTCAATTATTGTCTATCTTTATATGCATGATATTCACTTGTGCTCATATTTGCTATACTTGCTTGGGATTGTTGTTAACACTAGTATTCAACCAAGAGAGCCAACGCGGCACCTCAACCCATTCAAGGGGAATCTAGAGGAGCTTGTCCAGAGCCTCGCAAGGGGAATTCGGCAACACTCTTGTGTTATACATAAGTGTTTAATTAAAAGAGTTTTATTTGGTCATCTTAGTTTTAATTTCGTATTATTTGTTCATAAGTGACCATTAGATTAGCCATCACCTATTCACCCCCCCTCTAGGTGAACTTACATAGTGAATACGGACTCCCTCAATATTTATGGGCCGAGCCTGTAAACACTTCATGTTACATATCAAATAGAATTTATTTTTGTAAAAATACTTTCAAAACTTCTTTTGAAATTACTATTTGAGAAAACCTAATATTTCTTACTTTAGAGTTTTTGGATGCAAATGTTTTGTTTTAAACACCAAAAATAACTTAAATAAATTTGATGCTAAAGCTTTTGAAGCTATTTTTATTGGTTATTCTATACTAGAAAGGCTTATAGAATCTTGAATAAATCTACTTTGACAATTGAAGAATCTATGCATGTAAAGTTTGAAGAATCTAATGCTTTTGTTAAGAATGCTGTAGAGATTGATTCTTTAGGTGACGACATGGAGAAAGTAACCATGAAGGACTCACCTATCCAAGAAGATAAGCCAAAGCTTGATAAACAAGGTTAAGTTCAAAAGGTTGAAGTGACACCAACGTTACCACTTCCAAAAGATTAGAGATTCGCTACAAGTCATCTCAAAGAACTCATCATAGGTGACGTATCAAAGGCGCAAAGGAGTGATGGGATTTTTATAAATCAAGCCAAGTACACAAGGGAACTCATCAAGAAATTTAGACTTGAAGGGGTAAAGATGAGCAAAACTTCCATGGCTACCACAACAAAACTTGATAAGGATGAACAAGGTATAAATGTAGACATTAAACTTTATAGAAGTATGATTGGTATTTTACTATATTTGACGGCTAGTAGATCGGATATAATATTTAGTGTATATCTATGTGCTAGATTCCAGTCTTGTCCTAAAGAGTCCCCTTGATTGCGGTAAAACACATTATTAGATACCTTAAAAGCACTATTAGAATGGGCTTGTTGTATCTGAAGACCGGGCAATTTTCAATGACGAGTTTTTTGGATGCTGACTATGTGGTTGTAGAGTGAATAGGAAGAGTACAAGTGAAACTTGTCAGTTTCTAGAAAATTATCTTGTTTCGTTGTCTTTCAAGAAACAAAATTCTGTAGGCCTCTCAACCGTCGAGGCGGAATATGTTACGGCCGGGCTTGTTGTGTACAAGTCCTTTAGACGAAACATACTCTCCTTGACTATGATTTACATTATGATCATGTTAAGATATTTTGTGATAATATTAATACTATTCATATGACTAAGAATACAAATTACCATAGTAAGACAAAGCATATAAAAATTCGATAGCACTTTCTTAGAGATCACCATGAGAAAAGTGATATTGAAATTGATTATATTTCAACTGATTTTCAATTAGCAAATATTTTACTAAGCTACTTGATTTTAACAGATTCTCTTTCATTTGTGGAGAACTAAATATTTGTATTGTTGATTCATGAGTTTTCCTTCTGATAAAATTTACATATGTTTTATTTTATGGTTGTTTTTTACCCTTTTTGATGCATGACAAAAAGGGAGAGAAGTATTTATGAGTATTTATGAGTATTTATTCATATTTGTTTGATCATGCTCTTATACAATGCCTTTATTATATAACTTATTGATATCTTGTACTTGATAGTTAGCATAACTTGAGGGGGAGTTTTTACAAAGCTCTTTCTTAGATTTTCTTTTAAATAGCTCATATGTTTTTTCATCATCAAAAAGGGGGAGATTGTTAGCCCAAAGATTATATAATCCCCGGTTTTGTGTTTTGATGATAACAAAACATATGAAGTGATTTTATACTAATCAAGTTCAAGAGTGTATTTCAGGGTTCAAAAAGATCTAACAGGTTTCTTCCTCTAAAGGAAGGTGTTGATGGCTCAAGGGTACTCAAGAACGGGATCATAGCTCAAAACACTCAGCGTCGCTCAAACGTCACTATCAGAGAAGCCCGCTTGAAGATTCTTGTAGTCGATTAGAACCTTGTAACAAACTAGTTTGTTAAAGAGTAGAATACAGATTTGAGGCTCAAAGTCATACACACACAAAAATGAACTTTTCAAAAGTATGATTTTGACATGTTTGGTTTTGATACTTGATCCAAATTTTCTTAAAAATTTCATCTCAGTTTAGAACATGTATCTCATGGCTATGCATGTCTTCTATCTTCTAAAATTCAAACAAAAATTATTTAAAAAGTTTCTTTATTTTCAAATACCTTGACCCAGTTTTTGGCCTAGGTCGGTCGACTGAGGTCGACCGTGCCTATTTCAGGCCAGATAGGTTGACCGCACGGTCCACCGAACCTCTGGCAATTGGGGTGTGCATACTGTGCACATTCCCGGTCGGTCGACCGGTCCCTTATTGCGGTCGACCGGGCAGTCGACCGACTGTACTCGTTTGGTCTCGGTTAAACACGGTCGACTGACCGGTCTACCGAGAGCCAACGGTTAAATTTTTTTGAATGGTCGGTCAATCGATACACTGCCAGATTGACAATAACGGCCAATTTTTAAAATCTGTTTTTAAACATGTTTTTTAAAACGTGGAAAGTTGAATCTCTAGGGTCAATTTCTTCCTTTTAGACTTGGTAAAACTATTCTAAAAGTGCTTTTCTAAAACCTATATAAAGGATCATTGGAATTGAATATTTCACAACAACAAATTCTATTGAAAATCTAGCTTTTGCTTTCAAAGAGAAAAAGTTTCAAGTTTCTTTTGTGCTCTTACTTTCAAAGTTTTAATTGAGTTTTTCTGCTCTTAAAATCTCTCTTTTCTAATTTTTCACTTTTATTTACATCCTTGAGCTTCAAGTTTACATTTTACCCTATAGGATTTTTATAAGAGAGTTGCAAAGAGAGTGTTTGTGATCTCTTGATCATCTAGAGCTTGTTATCTCAATTGGCTTTGTGCTACCTTTGATGTAGAGGATTGAGTTGGGGAGTTGTGTACTCCGAGTGGTTGTAATTCCTTATTGTAAGGTCCCTTGTGGAGGATCCAATAGTGGATTGTGAAATCCTTCACAGTGGTGGAGGCGAGGACGTAGAGCAGTGGTTCGAACCTCGGAACAAATCTTTTTGTTTGTGATTGCTTTATTATCTTTATTTACTTGTTTATCATTCATTTATTCTTGTCGATCAATATTCATCTCAATAAGATAGCAATTGAGCACCTCAGCTCTTATCTAGAGGAATCATGAGGAGAAGTTCAGAGCCTTTCACAGGAAATCCAGCTTAGGAAATCCAGCTTCAAGACTTGTTTTGAGTGATCGGTTGCATTATTTCATATTAAATTATCTAGAATTTTTATTTGATTAGCTATTCACCTATTCACCCCCTAGGTGTAATTTCAACTAGAGCACTATCATAATAACTCAATCTCTATTAACTGAATAACTAAAGTAATCAATGCCCAAACATGAAGCACATGATATATCCTCGAGACCAACTAGGTCAACACATATCGAAATCATATTTAAAGAGGAAACATCCTCAAACAACTGCAATCTAGAATGGTCTATATCTGATACTCAATATCATTAATCTCACCATACTCAACAAATATAATCAGGGGTAAATCTAGAAAATAGTCACAATCAATAATTCAAAAGTCATCAGTCTCATCTGAAATCTATTCAAGATCTAAAGAACAGAACACAAATCTCATATCAATTCTAACTCTAACTAATTCCATATATCGACCCAAACATTAAGAAATCTAATCTCTTAATAAAGTAACATCATAACAAATCTGTCCTCAATAGCCAAATGAATCCTCATCTATGTTATTATCAAAAAGAAAGAATAACAAGTCTGATAAGTTCTCCACATAAAAATGAATTTATCTATAATCATGAATCAATCCAACTCAAGATCAATTCAATTACAGTCCAAGCTCCTTTGCAACTAGTCCGAATCCGAACAGTTTCACATGGAATGATATAAGTCTAATATCTCAATATCTAAACACAAGGTTCATATACGTCTGATGCTCAAACATAAACTAATCAAGCCAATCAATAGAAGTCTAAGGTGTTCCAATACTAAGCCTAAGCCAACAACGGCGAAATACTAACACATGAAATGACGGTGATACAAGCTCATACCAACTACACAATTAAGATGAATGTTCACCGAAGCCTCATGAAGTGATACAAGTGATAATACTAGTAAAATATCTCAGACAGTCACAGAAATGATACAGGTAACATATATGTAATACTGACAACGATAAATAAAGAAAATGATACAAGGGCAAACATTCACATGAAATTAAATACTATTTTGGAACCAAATCGCCGTTTGGTCTTCACTGTACAAACCGATATGGATCTCTAGATTATCTCGCGCATTGGCCTTTAAATCGCCTTTGTATTGGGTCCACAATGAGCACAAATCCGAATCGACTCCCGGTCTTTTGTTATCGAGTTCGGATCGCACGAATGAGTCCGAAACGTTGTAACGTACAACCAAACACATGAACTCACATACAAACATATCCGTACACATACACACATCTAACATAACACATATATACACGTATACCCACATATACATACATATATACGAGTATTCACATACATACACACTACATATATATACATACCTACCCATGCATACACTATATATATGCACACACACACACACACACACACACATATATATATACACACACTTACATGTCACAGGTCTGTTGGTGTGCTGGTGATGTGCAGGGCTGTCTTGGAGGTGGCAAAAGCCACGAAGGAAGGTGGATGCGCTCCAGCGGGAGAGGGAAGCCGTGGGCTATGTTCAGCGCTCACCAGAGAGGGTTGCGAGATAGGGGGAAGGGCAGCAGCCAGGAAGCTCGGCAGATGGCAGTAAAAAGGGGGGAAGATGTGTTGGGCGGCTGTGAAGAAGGGGATTAGGTTTTGATTAGGGTTAGGGAATGGATTTAGAAGTAGATTATATAGATAGAGATATTGGGTGATGGTTTATTGGTATTGGGTCTAATTGGGTATCGGTATGATGGGTTTAGGATCAAGGGTATTGGGTAGGAAATAGGAATGGGTATGGATTGAAGGCCAAGGAAGAATAAAGAGAGGAAAAGAAATAATAAGAACAATAATAATAATAATAATAATAATAATAATAATAACAACAATAATAATAATAATTAACAACTATCACTACTAGTAATAACAATTAATAATACTAAATAATAGTAATAATAATAGTTAACAAAACAATAATAATAACTTTAACAATAATAATATGAATACTAATAAAATAGTCAATAATAATATTAAACAATAATAACAACGATTAATAATAATAGTAATAATTATTCATAATCATAATAATAATACTAATTAATAAAACTTATAATTATAAATAACAAATAATCATAATCATAATGAAATAGTAAATATAACAATAGTAATGTTAATTAATAACTACCATTAATATTTATTTTAATATTAATACTAATATTAAAATAAATAAATAAAGTAATACTAACACTAATAATAAATAATAATAATAACCATAATAAAAGGAAAAATACTAATTAGTAATTAAAATGCTAACAAGTAATAATGGTAAATATATAAAGCCAAATTACCATTTAATACTCTAAAATAATTTGTATATTTAATAATAAATAAGTCATATATCAAGTTAATTAATAATAATAATAAAATAATTAGTAAAGCAAAAAAAAATACTATAGGAAAATGAAAATACAATTTTACTAACTAGAGATATTACATTCTACCCACCTTACAAAATTTCGTCCCGAAATTCTAATTACGCAGGGAATGATAAAAATCAAGTCAAGAGAGAACATAAAGAATCTTCCACGTCACTTCTCACATCATCATGGGTCCATCACACTTCCGCTACGTTACTCTGACTTCTGCTACCAGCTTTAACATGGAGTAACCGGACTCAAGAGATAGAATCAGGAAAATAGAGTCGGGTGGGAGAATAGAAATCAAGAAGGAATCCAGATTACACTAGAAGGAGAGTTGGAATCAGGGATATCAGAAGATCAAGGAGATAGATTTCTAAAGGGAGGACGGTCAATTTTAAATGGACTCAATATCATTATATGAATAGTGAAAGTACACCTAGAGGGGGGGTGAATAGGTGTACGGCTAATCTAATGAACAAAATGCGAAAATTAAAAACTTAATTGCAACAACACTTAATGCAACCAACGAGTGTAGCCGAATTCCCAGTGAAGGGCTCTGGACTAACTCCTCTTGATTCCTCTGAGTAAGAGTTGAGGCGCTATATGAAGCTCTCGTGGTTAAGCACAAGTGAGGCACACACAAACAAGCCAAGCATATAATGAATGAGCAATATGAAATGATGCAAGGCATAAAGTAAAGAGAGAGTTAGAGAGTCAATGGATCAATCGCTAACACACGGATATGTTTCGAGGTTCGAGCACCCAGCTCTACGTCCCCGCCTTCACATAGAAGGATTTTCACTAACTTGTCCACACAGGGAACCTCCACTGAGGATTTGGGGCAATACAACCGGGAGTACACAACTCCTCTCTCAATTATAAACACAACCTCTACACTAGAGGCTAGGCACAAAGCCACCAATATCAACCTCACAAATGAGGGATAGGCACAAAGCCAATACAACCAATCAACCTCTCACTAGAGGGATAGGCACAAAGCCACCACTCCACAAATCAATCTCTACACAAGAGGGATAACACAAAGTAAGGAGGGTTACAACTTAGTGGTCTATCTCAACCACAAACAACTTCTTTTCCACAAAACAAAAGATCCTAATAGATAGGATAGAATATATAGCTCAAGTGTGAAAAACAAAGAGTTTGGAAATCAAAAAACTCAAGAAAAACTCTAAGGAAAAACTATAGATAGAATTGAAAATGAAGATCAAACCAATTCCCAAAGAATTTTCTTTTCTTGATTTTTCCAAAACCCCTTTTAAAATAAAGTAAAGATCAAATCTTTAAAGCTCTAAAAACTCTTTTGAAACTAGTAATAAAACACTAGAGAGTAGGAAATTTTTCTTCTTTAAAATCTTATCAAAACTGGCCAAAGATTGGGGTATTTATAATCCCAATCAAATCTGCCCGTTGGCAGCTGACTAGGCCCAGAATGGCCTTCCGGTCGACCGCCAACGGTCAAAAAATTGACCGTTGAGCCTTCCGGTTGACCGCCCTGTCGATCGTGCCAATCCAGAGAGCAATTGCTCTCTGGCCGGTCGACCGCTCGGTCGACCGTGCCAAGCCTCACGGTCGACCGTCCGGTCGACCGCCCCCACCCGAGAGTGGGGTACTTGTAGTCGGTCGACCCGCTCGGTCGACCGGCCCAAGTGGCAGGTCAGCGTGCACGACCTTGTGCACGTCGGTGGACTGATCCGGTCGACCGACTCTGGGTCCGGTCGACCGCCAGAGCCTGGCAGGGCTGGTTAAGGGATTTGAAAACTGGGTTTTTAAATACCAAATAAATCCCATAAAATTTCTAAAAATCCAAAAAAATAAGTTCTTATATTATCTTTGATATACAAACTTGTTTGAGTAAAAATCAAACCAAGTTACAAACATTTGAACTCTTTTTGTGTTATGAAAATTTTACCGAAAACCAAATTCTGTATTTTCCAAAACTAGGATTTTTGAAATGGAAAATTGTTTTGTCCAAAACTCATCCAAATACAAAAACATGATATTTAAACAACTTTGAGGCATATAGTATATGGATATAATCCAATATACATATAAAGATATATATCAATGTTTTTGATATTAAATCTGAAAATATGTTTTGTTAAAACACAAAACTCCAAACACATGAATAGGCATATCAAAATAAGTTTGTCTAAGATATGAAGCATACATGTATATAGAACAAATCTAATATACATTAAACCATGTAAACTTGTTTTGATTCTATCTATTCATGAAAACCAAGATCGGTTAAATCAAAAACCGAAAACCAATAAACATGAAACTAGAAACAAGTGTGTGTGTTGTGAACTTGAGCATATCACACTATCTAATCTTTAACAATGGATCTAAAACAAACTATAAACTAAATAAGGTACCGAAGTCTGAAATCACCTAGAGGGGGGTGAATAGGTGATAGGGCTAATCTAATGAACTAAATGCGAAAATTAAAAACTAATTGCAAACACTTAATGCAACCTACGAGTGTAGCCGAATTCCTGGTGAAGGGCTCTGGACTAACTCCTCTTGATTCCTCTGAATAAGAGTTGAGGCGCTATATAAAGCTCTCGTGGTTAAGCACAAGTGAGGCACACACAATCAAACCAAGCATATAATAATGATATGACAATATGAATGATGCAAGGCACAAAGTAAAGAGAGAGAGTATAGAGTCAATGGATCAAACGCAAACAACAAGATTTGTTTCGAGGTTCGAGCACCCAGCTCTACGTCACCGCCTTCACCGAGAAGGATTTCCAATCCACTAACTTGTCCACCTAGGACTCCCACACAGGGAACCTCCACCGAGGATTTAGGGCAAATACAACTGGGAGTACCGAACTCCTCTCTCAACCAATACAACCTCCACCGAGGCAACACAAACACCACCTCACTCAAGAGGGTAGGCCCGTAGCCAAACAACCACAATCCACCTCTTCACAAAGAGGGATACAAATCCAACACCAACTCCACCTCACACTAGAGGGAGCAAACCACGACCTCAACCTCTACCAAAGAGGGAGCTAACCACCACTCCAAATCAACCTCTACCAAAGAGGGATACAACAAATCAAGGAGGGTACAACAAGGTGGTCTATTTCAACCACAAACAATTCTTCCCACAAATAAAAGATCCTATAGATAGGATAGAGTGATATGGCTCAAGTGTGGAAAATCAAGATGTTGGAAATCAAAAACACAAAGAAAATGCTTGGGAAAACAACTAGAATAATTTTGAGATGAAGAACAAAAGCAATATCCCAAATAGCCAATTTTCTTTGATTTTTCCAACCCTTTAAAACAATATAAAGATAGATCTTTTGAAGTTCTAAAACACTTTTGAAACTTGTAAATAAACACTTGAAAGTACGAAATTTTTTAACTTAAAATTCTTAACCAAAATCCCATACAAATGGGGTTTAAATAGGCCCCCAAGAGAAACTAGCCGTTGGGCTGATTTGTCAGCCTTGGCGGCTGGCGGTCGACTGGCCCGGTCGACCGCCAACGGTCAAATTTTTGACCGTTAGAGGCTAGCGATCGACCGCCCGGTCGACCATCCCAATCCAGAGAGCAAATGCTCTCTGGCCGGTCGACCGCTCGATCGACCGCTCACGCCTTACGGTCGACCGGTCGGTCGACCGCCCCCACCCGAGAGTGGTGTGCTTGCAGTCGGTCGACAGCTCGGTCGACCGGCCCAAGTGGCTGGCCAAGCGTGCACGTTTTGTGCATGTCCGGTCGACCGGCTCTGGGTCCGGTCGACCGGCCCGGTCGACCGCCAGAGTCTGGCAGAAGGCTGTTTGGGACAGAAAAACTTAGTTTTTATAATTCTAAAAAATCCCATAAAACTTCTAAAAACCCACAAAAATAGTTTTATCATAATAGATTGATATACAAACTTGTGTGAAAAATTTCAACACAAATTTCAAACTTTTTGAACCATTTTTGTGTTATGAAAATTTCGTCGAAAACCAAAATCTGTATTTTTCCAAACTTAGATTTTTCAATAGGAAATCCGATTTTTCCAAAACTCATTTAAATACAAAAACATGATACTTAAACACTTTTAGGCATGTTGCATATGGACATAAGACCAATATGCATGAAACATTTATATATCCATGTTTTTGGCTAAAAATCCAAAATACGTTTTGTTAAAATACCGAAATACCAAACTCATGAATAGGCATATCAAAATAAGTTTGTCTAAGATATGAAGTATGTATGTATATAGAACATATCTAATATACATTTAAACAATGTAACCTTGTTTTGAAACTATCTATTCATGAAAACCAATATCGGTTAAACCAAAAAACCGAAAACCAATATCCAAAACATAAAACGTGTGTGTGTTGAACTTGAGCATACCACACTATCTAATCTTTACAAATGGATCTAAAAACAAAAACTAAACTAGGTACCAAGTCTTCTTGATGAACTCCGTCTTCAAGTCGGCTCGATCCAAATCGTGATCCACCGAGCTTGACTCCAACGAGTGCTATATATGATCTTTGACGCTCGGGCTCTTGAATCACCATGTGAAAGCTTCCAAACCATCTTTGTTGAAGCTAATCACCTAATAATATCTTGATTAGAGATCTGAAACTAAACATCACAAGATTATTAGTAAACATAACTACATGAGTTAATCATCATCAAAACTAGAGTGGAAGGCCTCTGGGCCAACAAAGTCTTCTTGTAGAGCGCCATCTCCAAGTCGACTCGATCCAAACGTGATCCACCGAGCTTGACTCCAACGATTGCTAGGGTATGAACTTTGACGCTCGGGCTCTTGAATCACCATGTGAAAGCTCCAATACATCTTTGTTGAAACTAATCACCTACTAATATCTTGGTTAAATATCTGAAACTAAACATCATAAGATTATTAGTAATACATGAGTTGATCATCATCAAAACTAGAGTGATGGGCCTTTGGGCCAACATTCTCCCCCTTTTTGATGATGACAAAACTCATGGAGTTATATATGCATGGATTAAAGTAAAGCTTCAAAGAAGCTCCCCCTTAACTCATGCATCACAAGAAATAAATAGATATGGTAATAAAGCACATAAACTAACTAAACATGTATGCAAATATAAGGAGATAAACATGCCAATCAAGCATAAAATTTATCACAAATTCTTTTTCTCTTATTTGCAAAACAAACAATATGCATAAACAAGAAATTCTTTTCCAAAACATGCACATATATCTAAAATACTTCTCCCCTTTTTGTCAATCATCAACAAAGGGGTCAAAAAAAACAATATTCTCCCCCTTTTTGTCTTAAATAAAAAAATATCAATAAGGGGTGAAATCAAAACAAAACATTATGATATCAATTTGAAAAAAATATTTCAATTGAGTGCGACATGATATCAATTTATAATAAAACAAAACATACCAATTGAAGGTACATAAAACAAATGTTTTAATATAAATTTAAATACCAATTGATACTAATTGTAAGTAAATACCAATTAAATACCAATTGTAAGTAAATAAATCATTTTGAACAATTCAACCAAAAATTTTGATATCAATAAAACATACCAATTGTTAACATTGTTTTATTGTTTTCTTTATTGTAAGTAAACTTATAGGTAATCTTGATACCAATTTGTAAAGATTAGTACCAATTGAAAGTAATTTTTCATTAAAAGCATATGATACCAAAAATAATCAATATCCTTTTCCAATTATTTTTCAACATAAAGTGTGGGAGGAGTAAAATAACAAAAACAATTGAAAGGTGAAATATGAATTTTCTCCCCCTTTATGAAATACCAAATAAAATGATGCATAAGCTTGTATATGATACCAATTGAAACATAATCAATTTGAAATAAACTAGTCATTTAAGAAATCAAGCTTAACATAACTAAAATTTATGCTCAAAGATATAGAGATATAGTAAGCACAAATAAAGCATATATATGTATGAAAAATTAAATACCAATCGAAATTGATACTATTTGAAGTTGAAAGCATACATATATAAAAACATATATGAGTATACAAAAGAATGTCAATAGTGATACCAATTGAAAAAATATAATAATACCAATTGAAAACATAATAAGATCAAATGTATTACTCATATTTCCTACCACCCATTTCATGCACATGTTTAAAAGAATTTTCAATAATAAGCATACAAGGCATGGTCGTCCAACCAACCGCCCTTGAATGGAAAGGGTTTTCAAAAATAGGTTTGAAATAGTTTATCATAATTGAAAACTCTTCTAAAATGAAGAATACGAACTAGTTAAAAGAAAAATTTGTAAACTAGTACGAAATCCTTCAAGCAAGGAATAAAGCAAAATTATATTTCATGAAAAACATGTAAATTACATGATCACTTAAACACTCAAAATCAATAAAGCATAAATTGTACTCATGAAAAAAAATCATGAGAAAATATCAACTAAAATGAGTGTATAAGTGTTATGTGAAATATATCATCATGAAAATATGCAATTAAGCTCAATAAGAAATTCCTTAAAACATAAAAATCATCAAAACGATTTAATCTTCAAGGCATATGTATGTCTTATACAAACCAAAGAATACATACATATCCAAACATAACGAGTCCACCAAAGTATATGCATGAAGGCAAGTGGCTCAAAGGATGTATATGTATAGACAATAGTTTAGACAAAATAGACATATACATGAAGTTAAACATAAACATGAAAACATGTACAAAATGGGACTACAAGTCAAATGCATGGATCATTAAAACTAGGTTATACTAGTACATCTAATGAGTACAAATGAGCGTTCAAGCACAAACATGTAATAATCTATTTGTGGCTCATTAGTTGTACAAGTATATATCCAAATTTTAATGAAAACTAACATCTAAACATGCAATCAAAACATGAAGCATAGAAATCAAAACAAAAACTCATATGATCATTATGACAAATGCACATGCATTAGATTTATGATATACACGATAGCTAAAACATGGGGAGAACACAAAAATATGGGTCCATATTAAACATGGGTGATCTCAAATACTATACATGTATGTCATAAGCCTAATTATCATGGCATTTAACATAATAATCAATAAACATCAAAACATGCTAAAATCAATGCTATGAAAAGCATGTAAACATAAGGAGTTAGAGATTGTTACCAAACCAATAAGGCAAATCTCCATGACTTCAAAACAAGGTAGTCCTTCCACCAAACTCCCTTGAAAGTGATGCATCCAAATAGTTCTCATTTAAGCTCGGAAAGCATCCACTTCAAGGCACCATCACTCTCACATCATGCGAGAGTGCACACCTATATCAAATACAATAGGGGTGGTCTTTGGTACCCACACTCTTTTGGGTCCATGGGGGTTAGTTCCTTTCCTAACCCAAACAAATTTAGTTGCTAAATTTGAAACATGTATACGATCATAGCAAAACTTAGCAAGGTGGCCCTTACGTCCACAATGTGTATAAGTGTACACATGAGCATACATAGTGTTGAGTACATAAACGTGCGAAGCATGTGTATGCCGTGTATGGTGTGCATGCAAAGATGGAACTTGTTTCTTTCGAAACATAGATTCCAAACGTGAGTGGTTTAAGGCACAATGGCTCAAAGTGGAGCCTAAACAATCCATATTCTTCTTTAACAAATTTATATCATTTTCAATTATAGAAGAAGAGGGGCATGCAATAAGTGATCTAGGATGTGAAGCTACACTAGCATGGCAAACATGTGAATCAATATCATTTTGCAAAGAAATATTTTTCTTAGAAACCAAGTCTAAATCCTTTGAAATAGAAATAATTTTGATTTTCAAAGACTCATTTTCTTTTACAACAAAATCAATTTTTGAAGACATAACTTTATTTTTCTTCAAAACTTCATTACAATCATTTCTATTTTTCAAAATCTCATTTTCCTTTAGGGCAATGTCTAGTTGAGATTTAAGTGAGTCACGTTCACTTGAAATCTCTTCCTTCTCTTGCAAAGCCAAATCAAGTTTTGAAAACAAATCTTTATTTTCTTTATTTAATCCAAAACTCTTCTTTTTCAAAAGATTATATTTTTTCAATAATTTTTCACAAACAATTGAAAGTTCTTCATTCAAAGCATTTGGATCAACATAATCATCACAAGAAGAACTAGCATCATCACCATCTAATTGAGATTCCGAATATACCTCAAGGGAGTCATTCCCTTAGACCATGTAGCATTGTTGTACAGATTCTCCACTAGATTCATTCTCTACAATGGTTGGCGTTTGAAGCTTGGAGGAGGTCAATGTGTTCCACACTGCAAAGGCAGAATCACAGATAGAAACCAACATAAGATATTCTTTGTTAAGCGTGCTTCTAAGTGCCTCAAGGGCTAGTGCATTAGCCTCTATATGCTTGCTATTACCAAGATAGGATTTCTTGGTAGCGGTAAGAAAAACATGCAGGCCTAGGGTTTTTAGGTACATACTCATCCTAAATTTCCACATGTCAATGTTGGAAACATCAAACATGGGAGGTGTCAAGCAATCCATGAGTGTGTGTAAACAATATACGTGTGCAAATGCAAATGATAGATTAGCAAAACCAAGATCACACTCCTAGGTGGTTAAACCAAATATCAGGAGCGTAGGCTCTGATACCAATTGAAAGTACACCTAGAGGGGGGGTGAATAGGTGTACGGCTAATCTAATGAACAAAATGCGGAAATTAAAAACTTAATTGCAACAACACTTAATGCAACCAACGAGTGTAGCCGAATTCCCAGTGAAGGGCTCTGGACTAACTCCTCTTGATTCCTCTGAATAAGAGTTGAGGCGCTATATGAAGCTCTCGTGGTTAAGTACAAGTGAGACACACACAAATAAGCCAAGCATATAATGAATGAACAATATGAAATGATGCAAGGCACAAAGTAAAGAGAGAGTTAGAGAGTCAATGGATCAATCGCTAACACACGGATATGTTTTGAGGTTCGAGCACCCAGCTCTACGTCCCCGCCTTCACACAGAAGGATTTCCACTAACTTGTCCACACAGGACTCCCACACAGGGAACCTCCACTGAGGATTTGGGGCAATACAACCGGGAGTACACAACTCCTCTCTCAATTACAAACACAACCTCTACACTAGAGGCTAGGCACAAAGCCACCAATATCAACCTCACAAATGAGGGATAGGCACAAAGCCAATACAACCAATCAACCTCTCACTAGAGAGATAGGGCACAAAGCCACCACTCCACAAATCAACCTCTACACAAGAGGGATAACACAAAGTAAGGAGGGGTTACAACTTGGTGGTCTATCTCAACCACAAACAACTTCTTTTCCACAAAACAAAAGATCCTAATAGATAGGATAGAAGATATAGCTCAAGTGTGAAAAACAAAGAGTTTGGAAATCAAAAAACTCAAAGAAAAACTCTAGGGATAAACTCTAGATAGAATTGAAAATGAAGATCAAACCAATTCCCAAAGAATTTTCTTTTCTTGATTTTTCCAAAACCCCTTTTAAAACAAAGTAAAGATCAAATCTTTAAAGCTCTAAAAACTCTTTTGAAACTAGTAATAAAACACTAGAGAGTAAGAAATTTTTCTTCTTTAAAATCTTGTCAAAACTGGCCAAAGATTGTGGTATTTATAATCCCAATCAAAATCTGCCCGTTGGCAGCTGACTAGGCCCAGAATGGCCTTCCGGTCGACCGGCCAACGGTTAAAAAATTGACTGTTGAGCCTGCCGGTCGACTGCCCGGTCGACCGTGCCAATCCAGAGAGCAATTGCTCTCTGGCCGGTCGACCGTTCGGTCGACCGTGCCAAGCCTCACGGTCGACCGTCCGGTCGACCGCCCCACCCGAGAGTGGGGTACTTTCAGTCGGTCGACCGGCCCAAGTGGCAGGTCAGCGTGCACGACCTTGTGCACGTCGGTCGACCGATCCGGTCGACCGAATCTAGGTCCGGTCGACCGGCCCGGTCGACCGCCAGAGCCTGGCAGGGCTGGTTTAGGGATTTAAAAACTGAGTTTTTAAATACCAAATAAATCCCATAAAATTTCTAAAAATCCACAAAAATAAGTTCTTATATTATCTTTGATATACAAACTTGTTTGAGTAAAAATCAAACCAAATTACAAACATTTTGAACTCTTTTTGTGTTATGGAAATTTTACCGAAAACCAAATTCCGTATTTTCCAAAACTAGGATTTTTGAAATGGAAAATTGTTTTGTCCAAAACTCATCCAAATACAAAAACATGATATTTAAACAACTTTGAGGCATATAGTATATGGATATAATCCAATATACATATAAAGATATATATCAATGTTTTTGATATTAAATCCAAAAATATGTTTTGTTAAAACATAAAACTCCAAACACATGAATAGGCATATCAAAATAAGTTTGTCTATGATATGAAGCATACATGTATATAGAACAAATCTAATATACATTAAACCATGTAAACTTGTTTTGATTCTATCTATTCATGAAAACCAAGATCGGTTAAACCAAAAACCGAAAACCAATAAACATGAAACTAGAAACAAGTGTGTGTGTTATGAACTTGAGCATATCACACTATCTAATCTTTAACAATGGATCTAAAATAAACTATAAACTAAACAAGGTACCGAAGTCTTCTTGTAGAGTGTCGTCTCCAAGTCGACTCGATCCAAACGTGATCCACCGAGCTTGACTCCAACGAGTGCTAGGGTATGAACTTTGACGCTCGGGCTCTTGAATCACCATGTGAAAGCTCCAATACACCTTTGTTGAAGCTAATCACCTACTAATATCTTGGTTAAATATCTGAAACTAAACATCACAGGATTATTAGTAAACTATAACTACATGAGTTGATCATCATCAAAACTAGAGTGATGGGCCTTTGGGCCAACAAATAGTATATATTTATTGCAGTCTAACTATAACTTGTTTCAAGTTACCGATAAGAATTAGGTCTTCTTGCAAATATCAAAAGTCAAAGATCAAGATCGCAAGTCGTAAACCTAGGCTCTGACACCAAGAAAATCCTATCACGCTCGCTTCACAAAATACACTGGAGTGGAGACACGACGCGAGTCGACGATGCATATACGCAAGAAAAATACCTCACGTATACGCGCTAAGCCTTAAGTAACCCAAAACAAGCTATGAAAATTTAAACTATAATAAATCATGATCACTGCAATATGACATATAAGTATCCACACATGCTATTATATAAATCAAGAACTAGAATAATGATTGAATCTGATATACCGAGAATTAGGAAATAACAGGAAGGCAAGAGAGATGAAAATATCAGAATCTGGTAGAGAGAGACTCCAGCTCCTCGCAATATGCATAGGCTCATCGAACACCTGATAAATGAAATAAAACATATCCAATCTGGACGTGCAAATCCAGGGTCGTCAGAAAGCGATCTGATGAGTGTATAAGAAAAGGGAAAGTGCTGGTGCATATGAACAGTGTGTACAAAATAACAATAAGTCTAAAACTAGAAACAAAAGATAACTGAATAGCAATAACATGAATAAGTCTGCAGATAAAATATAATTAATACAACTGTAAATAAACAAATGATGTCAAGATGTGTAACTTAGCATATGCCACTATTCTGGCTATTGTTATTAACCTAACTAATGTAGTACTTAGCTGTGTCCCATACCACAACCGTTTTTTCACATATTAAATAAGATTATTGTTATTGTAACTGCCTGCCAATGTAGTGCATGGGTTTTAGAATGGTACCGTGCATGTCTGGTACCACGTCTAACACCCCTGACGCTGAATCAGGATAAGCCGCAAGGCTCTAATAACTGAAGATCATAGCCCCACACGAAAGACAACTAGTGTGGTATCGTAATCCGGGCATAACCCTGACAACTGACAACTGAATAATTAGGTAGCCAATGCTATCTTAGTTCCCGATAGTCGAACCCATAACTCGGTACCATAATAAGTCTTTCCAAAATACATGACATGCATTATCAGGCAATTACCCCTTTTTTCGGGTTATGATGTTTTTTATTAACAAGCAAACAATAAGAATTATCATTAAGATGGAATAATGACTGGATATCTCCAACAATTGATGATGTCAATACTAACTGATATCTGACAACTGGCAACTGATATCTGACAACTAATCACTGACAACTGATAATTGACATCTGAATACTGGAGATATAGTCATTAACACAACTGAGCACTAATCACTGATAACTGATACTGATCTTTGACAACTCCTATAAACTCGGAACACATCATATGATCACCACAAATAGTCTCACCAATAACTGATAAACTAATAACTGCTATATGATAACTCTAAAATACAAGATCACCGATAACAACTAGATCACTATCATAATAACTCAATCTCTATTAACTGAAGTAATAAATACCCAAACATGAAACATATGATATATCCTCGAGACCAACTAGGTCAACACATACTGAAATCATATCTAAAGAGGAAACATCCTCAAACAACTGCAATCTAGATTGGTCTATATTTGATACTCAATATCATTAAGCTCACCATACTAAACAAATATAATCAGGGGCAAATCCAGAAAATACTCACAATCAATAATCCAAAAGTCAACAGTCTCATTTAAAATTATTTAAGATCTAAAGAATAGAACACAAATCTCATATCAATTTCAACTCTAACTAATTACATATACTGACCAAACATTAAGAAATTTAATCTCTTAATAAAGTAGCATCATAGCAAATCCATCCTCAATACCCAAATGAATCCTCATCTATGTTATTATCAAAAGAAAGAATAACAAGTCTGATAAGTACTCTACATAAAATATGAATCTATCTATAATCATGAATCAATCCAACTTAAGATCAATCCAATTCTAGTCCAAGTTCCTTTACAACTAGTCCGAATCCAAACAGTTTCACATAGAATAATATAAGTCTACTATCTCAATATCCAAACACAAGGTCCCTCTATATTTGATGCTCAAACATGAACTAATCCAGCCAATCAATAGATCGAATCAGACTATAATCTAAGGTGTTCCAATACTAAGCCTAAACCAACAAAGGCGAAATACTTACACATGAAATGACAGTGATATAAGCTCATATCAACTACAGAATTAAGGTGAATGTTCACTGATGCCTCATGAAGTGATACAAATAATAATACTGGTAAAATATCTCAGACAGTCATATGAAATGATGCTGGTAATATATATATATATATATATATATATATATATATATATATATATATATATATATATATATATATATATATATAATACTGACAATGATAAATAAGGAAAATGATATAAGAGCAAACACTCACATGAAATGATGCAGTTTTAGAACCGAATCGTTATTCGGTCTTCACTACACGAGCCGGTACAGATCACCGGATTATCTCATCATCGGTCTTCGAATCGCCTGTGTATTGGGTCCACAATGAGTACAAATTTGAATCGACTCTCGGTCTTCTGTTACCGAGTTTGGATCCCACGAATGAGTCTGAAATACTGTAATATGCAACCAAACACATGAACTCACATACAAACATATCCGTACACATACACACATCTAACATAATACATACATACATGTATACCCACACATACATACATATATACAAGTATTCACATACATACACACTACATATATATACATACCTACCCTTGCATACACTACACACACACACACACACTTACATGAATTAAAACACACGCATATTAATTTAGTACCCACACAAAAATCACTCACATACACAATAAACACACACCAATACGTTAATGCATGCAAAATTGCAAACCACACATACAAATATATTTAAGCATGCAAAAATTATAAAGAGAGAGGGGAAAAACACTCATGGCAAGGGGAGATAAGGTTGTCGATGGCCGGTGAACGGCGGGAATGAAAGCCACGGAAGATGTCGACGTCTCAAGGACTTTGCTGGGAAGGATGCGGGTGCATTCGCACTCGCCGACGGCGAACCACGACAATTCACAGAGAGGATGAAAAGGGGGGATGGCACAACTGTCATGGGTTACCAAGAGAAGGGGCTGTTGGTGCTGTTGGTGGGTTCTGTTGCTTGTTACGAGCTCGGCCTGGGGGTGTTTTGCACGCGCCAGGAGAGATGGGAGAGGGGGGAGCTCGCAGTTAAGGGCTGGGCCTCGGGGTACGCTGCCACAGGTTGTTCACACAAAAGAGGGGGTTTGTTTACTGACTAGGCTGGGCTGTGCTATGTGCACGCTGGATGGGAGGAAGGGGGAGCAGATCTGCTGAGGGGTAGAGCTTGTTCGGGTGGAGGCAGGGCTGTCATGGGCTCAGCCATTACTGGCGTGCGGCCAGGAGGATAGTCACGGGTCTGTTGGTGTGCTGGTGATGTGCATGGCTGTCGTGGAGGTGGGAGAAGCCACGAAGGAAGGTGGATGCGCTCCGGCGGGAGAGGGAAGCCGTGGGCTGTGTTCGGCGCTCGTCGGTTGCATGATGGGGGAAGGATAGCAGCCAGGAAGCTCAGCAGATTGTAGCAAAGAGGGGGAAGATGTGCTGGGGGCTGTGAAGAAGGGGATTAGGTTTTAATTAGGGTTAGGGACTGGATTTAGAAGGGATTATATAGATAGAGATATTGGGTGATGGGTTTATGGGATCTAATTGGGTATGGGAATGATGGTTTTAGGATCAAGGGTATTGAGTAGGAAATAGGAATGGGTACGGATTGAAGGCTAGGGAAGAATAAAGAGAGGAAAAGAAATAATAAGAACAATATTAATAATTGTTGTCCCAGAGGCCCTTCACTCTAGCTTTGATGATGATTAACTCATGTAGTTATAATTTACTAATAATCTTGTGTTTAAATAGTTTCAGTGATTGATCAAGATAGTAGTAGGTGTTTAGTTTAAACGAAGGAGTTTTGAGGCTAACACGTATTGATTCAAGAGCTCGCGCGTCAAGATCGCATCTAGCACTCGGTTGGAGTCAAGCTCAGTGGATCGTGTTTGGATCGAGTCGACTTGGGGAAGGAGTTCTACAAGAAGATCTCGGTTTGTTTAGTTAGTTTATTTAGATCTTGTGTAAAGATTAGATAGTATTGATATGCTCAAGTTCGCGCACACACACAAGTTTAAAGTTTATTGGTTTTCGGTTTAACCGGTTTTGAATTTCATATCAAAAAAAAAGATATATATCTTATATGTATATTAGATTCTATCCATATACAATATACTTCAAAGTTGTTTCAATATCATATTTTTTTATTTAGACAGGTTTTGGAGAAAACGGATTTCCATTTCAAAGTTTAGTTTTTGAAAAATACCATTTTTGTTTAAAGGCCAAATTTCAATATCATAAAAATTGTTCAAACTGTTTATAATATGTGTTGAATTTTAGTCACACATACTTGTACTTCAAAGATCTTAAAGGAACTTATTTTTGTAGAATTTATGTGATTGTATGGGATTTAATTGAAATTAAAAAGACCAAGTTTTAATCCCTAAAATTGTTTGACCTGGCCTTTTGCCGGTCGACCGGACCTGTCAACCGATGTGCACAAACGTGCACGGCCAAATGGCTTGAGGGCCGGTCGACTGACCCGGTCGATCGCCAGACTCTCTGGATTTGGCCCCGGTCGACCGAGCGGTCGACCGGCCAGAGAGCTCTGCTCTCTAGTTCTGGCCTCGGTCGACCAGGCGGTCGACTGATAGGTCAACGCCTGAGATCGGTTAACCGGACGGTCGACCGGCATGCTACAATGGTCATAAATATGACCGTTGGCTGGTCGACCGGCCGGTCGACCGACAGTAGAATTTCTACTGACTTTGACCCAACGGCTAGTTTTGATTCGGTTATAAATACCCATCCCTTTGGGCTGTTTTGATCAACAATTTCAAGAGCAAAAATTCCTATCTTTTCTAGTGTTTTAGCAACAAGTTTTCAAAGAGTTTTTGGGTTAAAAAGATTTTATCTTTGTTTGTTTTTAAAGTATTGGAAAATCAAAGAAAAAGAGAGTCTTTGGGAAATTGTTTTGATCTTCATTTCTATTTCATTCTAGAATTTTTCTAAGTGTTTTCTTTGTGATTTGTTTTTCAAGCACTTTATTTTCTCACACTTGAGCTATCATCTCTATCCTATCTATAGGATCTTTGTTTTGTGCGAAAAATTGGTTTGTGGTCTTTGAGATCACCAAGAGTTGTAACCTTCTTTGTGTTTGTTGTTATCCCTCTTGTGTAGAGGTAATTGTGGAGGTTGTGTTGGTATCCCTCTAAGTGTAGAGGTGATTGAGGTTGAAGTTTTGACTTAGTGCCTTATCCCTCTAAGTGTAGAGGTGATTGTTGTTGTTTGGCTTTGTGCCTATCCCTCTAGAGAGAGGTGATTGTGTTGACTTTGTGCCTATCCCTCTATTGAGAGGTTGATCTTGTGTGGCTTAGTGTCTTGCCTCTTGTGTAGAGGTTGTTGTTGTTTGAGAGAGGAGTTGTGTACTCCAAATTTGTATTACCCAAATCCTCAGTGGAGGTTCCCTGTGTGGGAAGTCCTGTGTGGACGCATTAGTGAAAATCCTTCTGTGTGAAGGTAGGGATGTAGAGCAATGGCTCGAACCTTGAAATATATCTCGTTGTTTGCGATTGATCCACTATCTCTAAACTCTCTCTCTTTTATACCTTGCAATTGCATCATATTCATATCATATATTTGTTTGGTAATGTTTGTGTGCCTCACTAGTGTTGAACCAAGAGAGTTTCATATAGCACCTCAGCTCTTATTTAGAAGAATTTAGAGGAGATAGTCCAGAGATTTTCATCGGGAATTTGGCTACACTCTTTGGTTACACTTATTGTGCTGCAATTAGTTTTTAATTCTACATCATTTGTCATTAGATTAGCCGTACACCTATTCACCCCCCTCTAGGTGTATTTTTCAATTAGTATCAGAACCTACGCCACTGATATTAGGTTTAACCACTTAGGAGTGAGAACTTGGCTAGCTAATCTATATTTGCATTTGCACACATTTAGTTTATACACTCATGGACTTCATGACCCCTCCTATGTTTGATGTTTCTAACATCGATGTATGAAAGCTTAAGATGAGTATGTACCTAAAAACCCTAGGAATGCATTTACCTTACTACTACTAAGAATCTTATCTTGGTAATAACAAGCATATAGAGGCCAATGCACAAGCCCTAGAGGCACTTAGGTGCACTCTTAATAAAGAATATTTATGTATGATTTCTCATTGTGATTCCGCTTTTGCAGTGTGGAACACTTTGACCTCTCCCATGCTACAAACGACAAAATATGTGGAGGAGGAATCTAGTGGAGACAAGTCCGACCAACCTTGCTACATGGTCCAAGGGAATGACTCCCTTGAGGTAAACTCGGACAACCATCTAGATGATTGTGCTAGTTCTTCAGGTGATGGTTATGTTAATGCTGATGCATTAAATGAAGAACTATCTATTGTTTGTGAAAACTTATTACAAAAATATAAACTTTTGAAAAAGAAAAGTTTTGCATTAAAAGAAGAAAATAAAAATTTGTCTTCTAAACTGATATTGTTTTGCAAGAGAGAGATGAGATTTCAATTGAAAGGGACTTTGAAATCCTAACTTGATCTTGCCTTAAATGAAAACAAAATTTTAAAAAGTAAAAATGATTGTGAGGATGTTTTGAAGAAAAATGAGGCTTTATCTTCAAAACTTGATTTTTTTAAAATAAAATGATTCTTTGAAAAACAAAATTATTTCTATTTCAAAAGAACTAGATTTGGTTTCAAAAGAAAATAAAACTTTGAAAAATGATTTGTCTTCCCATATTTGTCATACTACTATAGATTCATCTTCTATTAACAAACATATTGCATGCTCTACTTTGTCTTCAAGTATTAAAAATGATATATGTATGTTGAAGAAAAGTATGGATTGTTTGGGCTCCACTTTGAGCCAATGTGCCATGAACCACACACGGTTGGAATCCATGTTTCGCAAGAAACATGCTCCTCATATGCATGCACACCATACACGACATACACATGCTCATCATACTCACACACACATGATTCTATGTATGCTCATGTGTACACTTGTACACATTGTGGACATAATGACCACCTTGCAAAGTTTTGTTATGATAGGATACATAATTCAAATTTTATAAATAAGTTTGTTTGGGTTAGGAAAGATGCTAACCCCCATGGACTCAATAAGGTATGGGTACCAAAATCCACCCTTATTTTATTTGATGTAGGTGTGGGCCCTCACATGACGTGAGAGGTATTAGTGCCTTGATGGTGGATGCGTTCCGAGTTAAACGGTGATAATTTTGGATGCATCACTTTCAATGGAAGTTTAGTGGGAGGACCACCATTGTTTGGAGACCTAGAGATAAGCCCTAATGATTTTAGTAACTATCTCTAATTCCTTGTTTTTGTTTACATACTCTTATTGAAGATTTTAGCATGTTTTGGTGTTTCATTATTATTATATTAAATGCCATGATTATTAGATGGGTGATATGCATATGTAGTCTTTGAGATACACACATGTTTATATGGACCATTACTTTTGTATTCTCACTATTGTTTAACTATTATGATTATATAGTTCTAAGACATGTGCATTTACATAATGATCATATTGATTTTTGTTTATGATATTGCACTCATGGTTTTGATTACATATTTAAGATGTAGTTTTCATTAAAACTTGTGTATATACTTGTACAACTAATGAGCCATATTTGATTTTTGTATGTTTATGTTTAATTCTCACTTGTACCCATTAGATGTACTAGTATAGCCTAGTTTTACTGATTCGTGCATTTTGACTTGCATTCCCTATTTTTTGTACATGTTTTTTATGATAATGTGTTTAGCTTCATGTATATGTTAATTTTATTTAAAACTTTAGATATACATGTATACCCTTAAGTCACTTGCTTTTCATGCAAATTCTATTATGGACTCATTTGTGTTTGGGATATGTATGTCTACTTTTAGTTTTAACTAAACATACATATACCTTAAAGCCTATTTAGTTTTGATGATTTTCATGCTTCTCATGTTTATAAAGGAATTTCATTGAGCTTAAATGCCTTATTTCTATGATATTGTTGATTACATGACTTTTTACACTCTGTTTGGTGTTTACTCATGATTTTTATTTCATGAGGTTATATGAGCTTTTATTGCTATTTGAGTGTCGATAATCGTGTGATTGTCATATTTTTATAGGTTCATTCATGTTTTATTTCTTGCTTGAAGGACTCCGTACTAGTTTATAAGATTATCATAAAACTAGATCGTATTCTTCAATTGGTAGAGTTTTCAAATATGTTAAAATTATTTTCAAATCTTATTTTTGAAGACCCCTACCTTTTAAAGGGCGGATGGATGGGCGAGCATGCCTTGTATGCTCAAAATTAAAAATCTTTTTAACATGTGCATGAATAGGGTGGATAGGTATGAGTTATACACTTGATCCTGATTATATTTTCAATTGGTATCACAATTGATATTTTCTTGTTTGTATACTCATATTTGTGTTTTCTATATATGTATGCTTCAAACTTCAAATAGTATCAATTTCGATTGGTATTTACATTTTCATATATATATATATATATATATATATGATTTGATTGTGCTTACAATATCTTTATATCTTAAAGCACACATTATGTTATGCTAAGCTTGATTTACTCCTTAATGTCAATTATTTTTCAATTGATATCTTATACAAGCTTATACATTATTTTTATTAGTATTTCATAAAGGGGGAGAAAAAATTCGTGCTCTATCTTTCAATCGGTTTTATTTTCAATTGGTATCTTACTCTCATTCTTTATGATGAATGACACTTTGTTTTAGAATATGCTAACATTTTCAATATTGGTATCAATAATCTTAAATTGGTATTATTCTCTACGTGATATCCTTATTGCAAAATGAGTTGTGTTTACCCAAAAATTTGGTTTGTATTTTTAGTTGGTTTTTACTTTCAATTTGTATCAAAATTTACAATATATATTTCAATTGATATAAAAAACGTGCAATGTTTCATTTTCTATTGGTATCACAAATTTACAAGATATTTTCAATTGGTATCTTTTGGTATCTTAAAAATTTTGTTTATTTTCAGTTGGTATCATAAATTGGTACTATAATATTTCGATATATAACTTTATCATAAATTGATATATTTTTCAATTGCTATCTTAAATATTGTTTGATTTGTTTTCGCCCCTTTGTTGATGAATTGACAACAAGGGGGAGAAGAATTTTGATAGTTTATATATGCATGTTTATTTTCTTATTTATGCATATATATTTTGTTTATGCAAAAAGGGAAGAAGTAGAAGTTTTTATGCAAAAAGGGGAGAAGTAGTATTTAGAGAGTTTATTTATGTTTAAATTCCTCATTTATACATATATGTGTTTAATTTATGAGCATTTCATTGAATATCTTTATGTTTATTGCTATGCATGCGTTAAGGGGGAGCTTCTATGAAGCTTAACTTTAATCCATGCATATATAACTCCATGAGTTTGTTGGCCCAAGGTTACAATCACCCGTTTTTAGTGTGTTTTGATGATTACAAAACATATATAGTTATTTGTACTAATCATGTTTGTTGTTTAAGTGTGTTTCAGGGTTCTAATGAAACTAGAAGGTTTCTTCCCTAAAGGAAGGTGTTTTGACTCAAATCACCTCAATTCGGGCTCAAGAATCAAGCTTTCAAGATCATATGGAGAAGCCCACTTGAAGAACTTGTAGTCCTTAGAACCAATGTAAGAAATAGTTTGTTAAAGTTTGAGTTTTGAAAAATTGGCTCTAGGATACACACACACATTTATGTATACAAGTTTTCATAGTTAAAGTTTTTGTTTCTAAGTTTTTTTTCATGACTTGACAAATATACATGACTCCAAGTTTTACAAAAAGACATATATCATATTTAAATCATGTATACTCTTTCCATCATGATACTTAGTTATCTTTACTTCAAAATATTTTTACAACAAAAATTTCCAAGTTCTGTCTTGCTGCTGTTTTTCTGTTTCAGGCAAAACCGGCCGACCGGCCCGGTCGACCGGCGCTTGTGTCAGGACATGCACGCTTGTGCATGTCTGTCGGCCGACCGCCGGGTCGACCGACTGTCTGCAGTTTGCTCTCGGATTTTCTGGGTCGACCGCCCGGTCGACCGCCTTCAGAAAACTGTGTTTCTGTTTAGAGGACGGTCGACCCGAGCGGTCGACCCGAGCCCAACGGCTACTGCCAGCAGGGCGGACGGCCGACCGGACCGGTCGACCGCCAGGCCTGCAGAGCCCTAACGGCTCTTTCCTCTTTGGTGCAATTCTGAAATCTGTTTTTAAGTCTGTTTTTTGGCAGACTTTTTCTGGGTTTTATAGAACTTTTTTTAGAGCAAATAAGCTTAAAATAAATTGATTTTAACTCTTTCCTCTCCCTATAAATAGAGGAGAATAGTCTCTTGCAAAATACCAAGAAAAATACCTAAGTTTTCAAAGAGAAGAAAAATTTTTAAGCTCTCCATTTTCCATTCTTTCTTGAGCTTGTTTTCAGTTGTGTTCTCTAGCAAAAATCATTCTACAACTGAGTTTTCTCACTACACTTCTTAGAGCCAAAATTCCCTACTCAATCTATAAGGAAGTTGTAAAAGAGTGAGAGTTTGTAAGAAGTTTAGTGATCTTGTTGTGATCACTTTGGTTACTTGTGTTCATCTTGTTCTTGTGGAGACACCTCTTCGGTAGAGGTTATTGTAAGTGGTGGAACTCGGTGTCGGGTCTTTGGTAGACCGTTGTAAGCGTCCTCGGTGGATAGTGAAAACCCTTCACGGAGGTGAAGGTGGGGAGTATAGCGGTGGCTCGAACCTCGAAACAAACATCTTGTATTTGCGATTGCTTTGTGTCTATTTTGCTTTAAATTTCTCTTGCACTCTATTTCTTTCAAATTACTTGCTTGAGATCTTGTTTTCATTCCTTGTGATATATTGTGTGCATTTCATCATTGCATATTATTCATTCTTTGTTCGATCAATTCTCATACAACAAGGTTGCATTGCGCACCTCTAACCCATTCAAGGGGAATCAGGAGGAAGGAGTTCAGAACCCTTCACGGGGTATTCGGCTCTTAGTCTTGTTTTGAGAGATCGTTGCATTATTCATTCATCTTAGTTTTAAAAGGATTGTTAGATTAGCAATTATACCTATTCACCCCCCCTCTAGGTGTTTTTCAATTGGTATCAGAGCTTGGTCTCTAGGCTCTTGGCTTAACAACCTTAGAGAGATCCTATATTTGCTAATCACCTCATTCATTTTTCATTCACTATCACTTAGTAAAAATGGCCGATGGAATTAAGACCCCTCCAAAATTTGATGGACTTAACTTTCCCATATGGAAGGTTAAGATGATCGTTTTCTTGCAATCTCTAGGAAGTCGAGTTGCAAAGGCCGTGACCAAACCCTTTAGTGCACCCCCTGGTGATGAATCCACTTGGTCCGAAATTGAGACTAAGGAATTTGATGCCAATGCTAGGGCTCATTATGCACTCCTTCAAGCCCTTAATGATGATGACATAGCTAGAGTTATTCATTGCAAGTCCGCATATGAAATTTGGACACATTTGCTAGTTACACATGAGGGGACTTCACAAGTGAAGAGAGCTAAAATAGACCTTCTTTGGTCCCAATATGAGAACTTTTGCATGCAAGAAAATGAAACCATAGATGATATGGTTACAAGATTTACAAAGATCACTAATGGACTTTCTTCTCTAGGTGATGGTATTGACAATGACCAAAGAGTAAGGAAGATCATCCGGGCTCTTCCTCTTTCATGGGAAGTCAAAGCAACCACCTTGAAGGAACTCAATGACAAGGAGGAGATGGAGCTTATAGGTCTCATCGGGAACCTCAAAACCCATGAGATGGAGAGAAAAGCTAGGGAGGACATGGCTCCTTCCAAGAAGAAAACAATTGCCTTCAAGAGTCAATCCTCATACTCCGACGAAGACAACGAAGAAGAAGATGACGAAGAGCTCTCACTTCTCGTGAAAAATGTCCGGAGGATGTATAACAAGGCTAAGTTTCAAGGAAGAAGGAGATGGCAAGGAGGCAAAGAAGAAAAAAAAATTATTTGCTTCAATTGCCAAAGACCGGGACACATTGTTGCGGAGTGTCCGGATAAAGTAAAGCCCTCCACATCAAAGAAACCTTACAAGAAGAAAGCATTGAAGGCCACATGGGATTCTGACAGCGAATCCGAGGAGGAAATCGACACCGCCAACATGTGCTTCATGGCTAATGAAAGCATAAGCAAGGTAACCCCTTCCACTTCTTTTGATAATGAACTTTCCATGGATGAACTAGGAGAAGCTTTTGTAGAATTATCACATAATTATGATTTCCTAAAGAAAAAGTATTTAAAAATGAAAAAGGAAAATGAGTCTCTTAATCATCAAGTATTTGCTCTTTCTAAAGAAAAAGATGACTTGCTCTTTACTTTAGTTACCACTCAAAATGATTTTGATAAATACAAGATTTCTTGTAAAGGCAAGTCCCCACTAGTTGATTCTAATGAGATTACCATGCTTAAAGAAAGAATAGACTCATTAGGAATTGTTTTAAAAAATTGTGAGTTTAATAAAAAGAAAATTGAGGCCATGTTTCCTAAGAAACAAGCCCCTAAGAAAAATGCTTTCCATGCTCATGTTCATACCACACAACCTTTACATCGTGGCAAACCCCCAAAACATGCTCACACTTCACACACTCATCATGCATTCATGTATGGTAAAGTGTTTTCATGTTCATATTGTGGCCGTAAAGGTCACTTAGTTAAGTTTTGCTATGATAGACTAAATGCATCTCGTCATAATGTTTGGGTTCGAAACACTAACTTTCAAGGACCCAAGAAAATTTGGGTACCAAAGTCAATGAATTTGTTCAATAGTGTAGGTACCTTCCAAGGCCCAACGACGTAGAGGGTTGTGGTATCTTGATAGTGGTTGCTCAAGGCACATGACTTGGGACATCAACAACTTTGTAACCCTATCAAGATACCATGAAGGTGGCACCGTCACCTTCGGAGATGACGCCAAGGGTAAAATCATCGGTATCGGTAATGTCAAACTTGGTACATCTCCTTTAATAGAAAATGTAGTTTTAGTTGATGGCCTCAAGCATAATCTCTTGAGTGTTAGTCAACTTTGTGACAAAGATTTTGATGTTGTTTTTGATAATGTAGTTTGTAAAGTTATTGATAGAATATCTAATACTTGTGTATTTTCCGGTTTTCGTGAAAACAATATTTATATGATTGATATGTCTAATATGTCTTGTAATATTACTTGTTTAAAAGCCCTCGATGATGACTCTTGGTTGTGGCATAGAAGATTAGGCCACATTTCTTTTGACCATATATCTAGGTTAAACACAAAGGAAATGGTGAAGGGTATTCCTTGCTTGAATTTTGAAAAGGACCGGGTTTGTGACGCATGTCAATTTGGGAAACAAACCAAGTCTTCTTTCAAATCAATTAAGGATATCATGACATCACGTCCTTTGGAGTTGATCCATATGGATTTATTTGGTCCTACTCAAACCAAAAGTCTAAGTGGGAATCGTTTTGCATTTGTTTTGGTTGATGACTTTTCACGTTTTACTTGGGTTTCTTTTTGGAACACAAAAATCAAGCCTTTTCACATTTTCAAGCCTTTAAGAAAAGAGTTGAAAAGGAAAAAGATTCTTCAATTTTAAGAATAAGAAGTGATAGAGGAGGTGAGTTCATTAACCTACCATTTATCACTTTTTATGAAGAACATGGAATTAAGCATGAACTTTCTTGTCCTAGAACTCCACAACAAAATGGAGTAGTTGAACGGAAAAATTGAACTTTACAAGAGATGGCTAGGACAATGCTAAGTGAATATGGTCTACCACATTATTTGTGGGCCGAGGCCGTTAATACATCATGCTATATATCAAATCGTGTTTTCTTGTGTAAAAAATACTTCAAAAACTTCTTTTGAAATGTACTTTTCTAGAAAACCAAATGTTTCATATTTCAAGGTTTTGGATGCCTTAAATACGAAAGATAATTTAGGAAAATTTGATGCTAGATCTTATGAGGCTATTTTTGTTGGTTATTCTAACAACTAGTAAGGCTTATAGAATCTTCAATAGATCATCTTTGACTATTGAGGAATCTATACATGTTAAGTTTGAAGAATCTAACTTGTTTGTTAAGAATGTTGTAGAAATAGATGCATTGGATGAAGGCTTGGAGAAAGTGACCTTAGAGGATACACCTACTATGGGAGACAAGCCAAAGGATGATGAAGGAAGTGAAGCTAAAGTAGAAGAGGCTCAAGGAAATGAAATTCAATCAATTGAAGTGGAGCCTACTCAACAACTTCCAAAGGATTGGAGATACAATCCTCATCATCTCAAGGACCTCGTCATAGGTGAAGTATCTAAAGGGGTAACCACTCGCTCTAAACTTTATGATTTTTGTGGACATTATGCATTTATTTCTCATGTTGAACCCATGAACATCCTCGAAGCCGAGGCCGATTCATATTGTTGCTAGCCATGCAAGAGGAACTCAATCAATTTGAGCGCAACCAAGTTTGGCACCTTGTTCCTAGGCCCCACGATAGACCAACAATTGGTACTAAGTGGATCTTTAAGAACAAGTTGGATGAATCGGGTAACGTTGTTAGGAATAAAGCTAGGTTAGTTGCCCAAGGTTACACTCAAATCGAAGGAATCGATTTTGAAGAAACCTTTGCACCCGTAGCACGGCTTGAAGCCATACGAATGACACTAGCGTTTGCCTCATATAAAGATTTTAAATTATTTCAAATGGATGTTAAAAGTGCTTTTCTAAATGGTTTTATTGAAGAGGAGGTGTATGTTGAACAACCCCCCGGGTTTGTTGATCCTACACATCCAGATTTTGTGTTTAAATTAGATAAAGCTCTTTATGGTTTAAAACAAGCCCCTAGGGCTTGGTATGAAAGACTTTCTTCATTTTTAATTTCAAATGGTTTTAAGAAAGGAAAAATTGACACAACATTGTTTACAAAACATGTAGAAAATGATATTCTTATTGTGCAAATTTATGTTGATGACATTATTTTTGGTTCTACTAATGAATCTCTTTGCCAAGCTTTTGAATCATGCATGAAGGAAGAATTTGAAATGTCTATGATGGGGGAACTCAACTATTTCCTTGGACTCCAAATCAAGCAAAGGAAGGATGGGATCTTCATCAATCAAGCCAAGTACACAAAGGAATTAATCAAAAGGTTCGGGCTTGAAGGATCTAAAGTGAGCAAAACTCCCATGGCAACAACAACAAAGCTTGATAAGGATGAACAAGGTAAAAGTGTAGACATTAAACTTTATCGTAGCATGATAGGTAGTTTATTGTATTTGACGGCTAGTAGGCCGGATATTATATTTTGTGTTTGTCTTTGTGCACGTTTTCAATCTTGTCCTAAAGAGTCTCACATAATTGCGGTTAAACGCATAATTAGATACCTTAAGGGCACTATTGAAATGGGTTTGTGGTATCCGAAAACCGGTCAATTTTCAATGACGAGTTTTTCGGATGCCGACTATGCGGGTTGTGAAAATCACCTAGAGGGGGGGTGAATAGGTGATAATGCTAATCAAAGGGCAATTTAAAAATTTAAAGCTATAACAATCACAATCAAGAATCACAAGATGAATGCAAGCAAGTAAGTATGATGAGCAAGTAATAAGTGCAAGCAAAGTAGAGTAATAATTGCAAGAATGTAAACCAATCGCAAACACAAGGATATGTTATCGAGGTTCGAGCACCCAGCTCTACTCCCCGCCTTCCCCAGAAGGATTCCGACCACTTCCACTATCACAAAGATCTCAAATACAATGGAGTACCCAACTCCTACAATCTCAAGAACAAGTAATTATCTTGGTAGTCAAAAGACCACAAACTCTCTCTTTCAAATATCTCTTCCCTTACAAAGGTCCTTAGAGAATATTGAGTAGGAATGAAGCTCTTGTGTAAGGAGAAAAGAGAATTAAATCAGAGAGTATTTGAAAACCCTTCAGAAAATCAGTGAGAAATTCAGCACAAAAACCAAGAAACAAGTCTCTTTTGAAAGCCTTAAACTTTTGAATTTTCTAGCAATAATTGTTGTAACCAATCTCTCCCCAAACACCCCTATTTATAGGAGAGGGCTAGGGTTTAGGGACAAAACATAATTACTGATGTTTAGGAGGTAATTAGATCAAAATATATCCTTAAACGAATTTTTAAACACAAAAGACAAAAATAACCAGCTCTAAAAAATCTGCCCGTTACTGTTCAAACGGCTACATCGGTCGACCGGGCCGGTCGACCGGTAGTACAAAATTCCGACCGTTACAGGCTATCGGTCGACCGACCCGGTCGACTGATACAAACTGTGACTCAAAAATAAATATCGGTCGACTGCCCCGGTCGACCGACAGACATGCACACGGATACGTGCATTCTGCCAGGACCTCGGTCGACCGGACCAGCCTGACACAGACTCGGTCGACTGTCGGTAGACTGCCGGTCGACCGGATCAGGTCAGAAAACGAAATAAAGACAGAATTTTGAGAAGAAAAATATTTTTAACAAAACTATTTTAAACAGGAATTCAGTATGTAACATAAAAAGAAATTTGTAGAAGAAAGATTTTGTACTAAAATATTTTTGTATATTTTATAGGAAATAAACTAAGAAATAGTATATGCGCAAAAACGTGTGTGATTGAGCTTCAAACCTAATCTCTATTCTTTAACAAGCTATAAACTGAAAAACAAAATACATGAAGACTTCTTGAGCTATCTTCAGGTCTTTGAGCCATCCAATGCCTTGCTAGTGCCTTCTCTTCTATGATCCTTCCTTAATGTGCAATTTGCCTTCCTTGCTTGGTGGAACTTAGAAGTTCTTGCAATAGCTAAGCAAATGGTCTCTAAACATGGTACAAAACCTGAAACTCATCTTAACAAACTTGTTAGTACCAAATAGCTCTAATTTGGTTTGTCATCATTAAAACACAAAACAATTAGAGAGTGTAACCTCTTGGGCCAACAATCTCCCCCTTTTTGATGATGACAAAACAAATAGGCTATTAACAAAAATATAGGGTAGGAGAAAACTCCCCCTCAAATTATGCTATACATAAAACATAAGAATATGCTCTAGATACCAATAATTGAAATGATGCACCAATTATTGAAACCAATTAAAACAAATATATAAAACACAAAAATTGCTCTTGATACCAAAAATACCAAAACAACTAAAACACAAGAATTTATTTAAAACACAAAAACTCATAAAAACAAAACATATAAATTCATATGGAACCAAGACCAAATGAACTTATTTTTGTCCATGTAAACTTGTTCTCCCCCTTTTTGTCATACATCAAAAGGGTTATGAAAACATGTTTATTCAATAATACAAACATTAAGTTCTCCACAAATAAACGAAAATCTAGCAAAATCAAGAGGTTTAGTGAAAATATCGGCTAGTTGTAAATCCGTGGAAACATAATCAATATCTATATCACCTTTCTCAAAATGATCTCTAAGAAAGTGATATCTAATCTCAATGTGCTTGGTCTTACTATGTTGATTTGCATTTTTGGTCATGTGTATAGTACTAGTATTATCACAAAATATTTTTATATGATCAAAGTGCAAATCAAAATCAAGGAGAGTATGTTTCATCCAAAGGACTTGTGCACAACAAGCCCCCGCGGCAACATACTCCGCCTCGGCAGTTGATAGAGCTACGGAATTTTGTTTCCTAGAGGACCATGAAACAAGACAATTACCAAGAAATTGACATGTTCCACTAGTACTCTTTCTATCTACTCTACAACCCGCATAGTCGGCATCCGAATAACTAGTCATTGAAAAATCTATAGTTTCGGATACCAAAGACCCATTCCAATAGTGCCCTTAATATAACGAATAATGCGTTTTACCGCAATAAGATGAGACTCTTTAGGACACGATTGAAATCTAGCACAAAGACACACACTAAACATGATATCCGGCCTACTTGCCGTCAAATATAAAAGACTTCCTATCATGCTTCTATATAATTTAATATCAACATTTTTACCTTGTTCGTCCTTATCAAGCTTGGTTGTAGTTGCCATTGGAGTGTTGCAAGCTTTTGATCCTTCAAGCCCAAACTTCTTTACTAGCTCCTTTGCGTACTTGGCTTGGTTAATGAAGGTTCCGTCTTGCAATTGCTTGATTTGGAGTCCAAGGAAGAAATTGAGCTCACCCATTGAAGACATTTCAAATTCAAGTTGCATGACTTTCTCAAAATCCTTGCATAAAAGCTCATTAGTAGATCCAAAAATTATATCATCAACATAAATTTGCACAATTAAAATATCATTATCAACATGCTTAGTAAAAAGAGTTGTGTCTACTTTGCCTTTAATAAAATCATTTGAAATGAGAAAACTAGAAAGCCTTTCATACCAAGCTCTTGGAGCTTGTTTCAATCCATACAAAGCTTTATCAAGTTTAAAAACAAAATCGGGATGAACATGATCAACAAAACCAGGAGGTTGAGAAACATAAACTTCTTCATTAATAAAACCATTTAAAAATGCACTTTTTACATCCATTTGAAAAAGTTTAAAATTTTTAAAACATGCAAAAGCTAGTGTCATCCGTATGGCTTCAAGCCGTGCTACGGGTGCAAAGGTCTCCTCAAAGTCAATTCCCTCAACTTGAGTGTAACCTTGGGCCACTAACCTAGCTTTATTCCTAATGACATTTCCGGACTCATCCATCTTGTTTCTAAAGATCCACTTAGTACCAATTATTGGTCTATCGTGGGGCTTAGGAACAAGGTGCCAAACTTGGTTGCGCTCAAATTGATTGAGTTCCTCTTGCATGGCAAGCAACCAATATGGGTCCGTCTCGGCTTCGAGAATGCCTTTGGGTTCAAAATGAGAAACGAAAGCAAAGTTACCACATAGGTCATGGAGTTTGGAGCGCGTTGTGACTCCTTTAGATGCATCACCCAAGATGAGCTCCTTAGGATGATTTGTAGCGTATCTCCAAGCTTTAGGAAGCGGTTGAGTGCTTTCCTCCTTATCCTCTTGAACTTCACCAATAGGATCTAGCTTTTCTTCTTGAGCGGGTGAGTCCTTCAAGGATAGTCTCTCCATGTCTTCACCTAATGGTTCAATCTCTACAACATTCTCAATAACCACATTAGATTCTTCAAATTTAACATGCATGGTTTCTTTAATGGTAAGAGTAGATCTATTGAAAACTCTATATGCTTTGCTAGTAGAGGAATATCCAACAAAGATAGCCTCATAAGCCTTAGCATCAAATTTACCCAAATTATCCTTAGTATTCAAAACAAAACACTTGCATCCAAAAACTTTAAAATATGCAACATTTGGTTTTCTAGAATGATACATTTCAAATGATGTTTTTGAAGAATTTTTGCACAAATAAATACGATTCGATATATAGCATGCGGTGTTTTACGGCCTCGGCCCATAAATATTTAGGGAGGTCATATTCACTTATCATTGTCCTAGCCATCTCTTGAAGTGTTCTATTTTTCCTTTCTACAACTCCATTTTGTTGTGGAGTTCTAGGACAAGACATTTCATGCTTAATTCCCTTTTCATCACAATAAGTCATGAAGAGTTGGTTAACAAACTCACCACCTCTATCACTCCTTATTCTCAAAATCGGAAAACCCTTTTCTTTTTCAACTCTTTTTCGAAAGATTTTAAAATGAGAAAAAGTTTGATCTTTATTTTGTAAAAAGAAAACCCAAGTAAAACGGGAGAAATCATCAACTAAAACAAATGCAAATCTACTTCCATTTAAACTCTTAGTTTTAGTTGGTCCAAAAAGATCCATATGAATTAATTCTAAAGGCCTAGTTGACATGATATCCTTGATTGGTTTAAAGGAAGACTTGGTTTGTTTCTCAAGTTGGCACGCACTACAAATGCGTCTTTCTCAAAATCCAAGCAAGGTATACCCTTCACCAATTCCTTTGAATTAATCCTAGAGATATGGTCAAAAGATGCATGTCCTAATCTTCTATGCCAAAGCCAAGAATTTTCATCAAAAGCATTTAAGCATTTAGTAGAACAATCTAAATTAAGCATGTCAATAATATAAACATTATTATCACGAAAACCGGTAAGAATACAAACATCAGATTTAACATCAAAAATCTTGCATGAGGAATCATCAAAAACAACTTTAAGTCCACGATAACAAAGTTGACTAATGCTAAGCAAATTATGTTTTAAACCATCTACTAAAACAACATTCTCAATAATAGGAGATGCACCAATTTGAATGTTACCTATACCGATGATAGTTCCTTTGGAGTCATCCCCGAAGGTGACGGTGCCACCTTCCATGTACCTTGATAGGGTTGTGAAGTTGTTTATATCCTACGTCATGTGTCTCGAACAACCACTATCAAGGTACCACCGCTCCCTACGTCTTGGAGCCTTGGTGTGTACCTACATCAAACATTTTAGGACTTGATTTGGTACCCACATTTTCTTGGGTCCATGAGGGTTAGAGCCATTAACCCAAACAAGATTATTTGAACTATGCAATTTATCATAACAAAATTTAGCTAAATGTCCATTTTTGCCACAATAAGTACATCTATACACTCTACCATATCTAAAAGCATAGTGAGTGTGTGATTTGTGAGCATGAACATGAGAGGTGTTAGCATGAGAATTTTTAGCTTGTGAATTGTTAGCATGTGAAGTGTGCTTTTTAGAAAACATGTTCTCAAGTTTCTTAGTATTGAAAGCACAATCATTTAAAACTTTTTCGAAATCATTCATTTTGGATTTAAAAGAAGAAATTTCTTTTTCATCAATAATAGGAGATTTTGCCTTACAAGTACTCTTGTAGGCACAAAATTCTTTTTGCATGGAAATGAAATTAGAAGAAATATCATCTTTTTATTTAGAAACAATGGCAAGTTGATTCTTAAGAAAAGCAACTTCTTTTTGTAATTTTATGCATTCAAGTTTCTTGTTATCATAAGTTTCAGAAAGTTCTACAAAAGCATGCACTAGAACTTCCTTACTTACATCATCATCTTCATCATCAAGGGATTGAGGGGTTACCTTGGGTGTGTTTGCCATGAAACACATGTTAGCTTGATCCACCTCCTCTTCGGACTCGCTTTCCGAATCCCATGTTGCTTTGTAGGCTTTCTTCTCCTCCGGTTTCTTTGGCTTGAAGGAGGAAGTCATCTTCTTCTTGAACTCCGGACAATCCGCCATGATATGTCCGGGTTTGCGGCAATTATAGCAAATGATCTTCCGCTCCTCTTTGCCTTCGAATCTTCTCCGGAAGTTGAACTTGTTCTTTCGGTACAACCTCTTGACATTCCGCACAAGTAGAGTTAGCTCCTCATCTTCTTCTTCGTCTTCATCATCGTCATCATTGGTGGATGAAGTCTTGAAGGCTATGGATTTCTTCTTTGAAGTAGTGGCTTCTTCTCTTGCCTTCTTCTCCATCTCATGGGTCTTTAAGTTCCCAATGAGACTAATGATGTCCATCTCATTCTTGTCGTTCAACTCCTTTAAGGTGGTGGCCTTGATCTCCCATGAAGAAGGAAGAGCCCGTATCACTTTGCGCACCTTTTGATCGTTGGATATGACGTCACCTAATGAAGAAAGACCATTTGTAATTTTAGTGAAACGAGTAATCATACAATCAATGGATTCATCATCAAGCATTTTAAATGATTCATATTGAGACCTCAAGAGATCTATTTTAGCTCTCTTGACTTGTGAAGTCCCTTCGTGTGTGACCAATAAATGTTGCCAAATCTCATAGGCGGATTGGCAATGAATTACCCGTGTAAGGTCATCCTCATTCAAGGCGGTTAATAGGGAGTTTTGGGCTTTGGAGTTAGCCTCATATTCTCTAAAGTTGAAGTCGGTCCAAGTGCTCTCATCACTATCGGGTGCTACATAGGGTTTAGTTAAGGACTTGGCCACTAAGCTACCCAAAGATTGCAAGAATATAGTCATCCTAACCTTCCAAATTGGAAAATTTAGGCCATCAAATTTAGGTGGGGTTTTAATGTTGTCGGCCATATTTACTAGTGTATGAATGGATGAATGAAAATGTTGATTATCAATATTTTAAGGATCTCTCTATGGATGTTAAGCCAAACCTGGAGTCCAAGCTCTGATACCAATTGAAAATCACCTAGAGGGGGGGTGAATAGGTGATAATGCTAATCAAAGGGCAATTTAAAAATTTAAAGCTATAACAATCACAATCAAGAATCACAAGATGAATGCAAGCAAGTAAGTATGATGAGCAAGTAATAAGTGCAAGCAAAGTAGAGTAATAATTGCAAGAATGTAAACCAATCGCAAACACAAGGATATGTTATCGAGGTTCGAGCACCCAGCTCTACTCCCCGCCTTCCCCAGAAGGATTCCGACCACTTCCACTATCACAAAGATCTCAAATATAATGGAGTACCCAACTCCTACAATCTCAAGAACAAGTAATTATCTTGGTAGTCAAAAGATCACAAACTCTCTCTTTCAAATATCTCTTCCTTACAAAGGTCCTTAGAGAATATTGAGTAGGAATGAAGCTCTTGTGTGTAAGGAGAAAAGAGAATTAAATCAGAGAGTATTTGAAAAACCTTCAGAAAATCAGTGAAAAATTCAGCACAAAAAACAAGAAACAAGTCTCTTTTGAAAGCCTTAAACTTTTGAATTTTCTAGCAATAATTGTTGTAACCAATCTCTCCCAAACACCCCTATTTATACGAGAGGGCTAGGGTTTAGGGACAAAACATAATTACTGATGTTTAGGAGGTAATTAGATCAAAATATTGTTGGCCCAAGGTTACAATCACCCTTGTTTAGTGTATTTTGATGATTACAAATCATATTAGTTATTTGTACTAATATAAATTGTTGTTTAAGTGTGTTTCAGGTTTATATATTAAAGAGATGAATTCTTCCCTAAAGGAAGGTACATTGGACTCAAGACAAGTCAAATTGGGCTCAAAGTACAATATTGAAGATCAAGTGAAGATAGCCCATCTTGAAGTCTTGAAGACCTAGAAGTTTGTAAGTTTAGTTTGTTAAAGATTGAATATGTGAAATTTGGCTCTAGGATTTGCACACACATTTGTTTTGTATGTTTCCTTTGTTTTTGAAAATGTTTATTTCTAAGTTTATGCCTTAGTTTATACATACATGTACTCAAAGCTTTATATCTTCAAAAACTTGTTTAAAACATGATATAAACTATTTTCTGCATAACACTTAGCTTCAGATTTTTAAAAGAATTTTTACAAAATTTTCTATCTCAAAAATCTGCCCAGAATCCTGTTTCAGGCAGACCGGTCGACCGGCAGTCGACCGGCTGCTGTGTCCAGACATGCACAAGTTGTGCATGTCTGTCGGTCGACCGGACCAACAGACCGGTCGACCGAAAATAGATGTTTGCTCTCTGTATCTTTTCGGTCGACTGGGTCGGTCGACCGATAGAAGGAAACTGTGTTTCCTAATTGAGATCGGTCGACCGGCAGTCGACCGAAGTCCCAACGGCTCTTTTGCCAGCAGGGACCCGGTCGACCGGCAGTCGACCGGTAGGCCTGCAACAGGCCATAACGGCTCTTTCCTCTTTTAGAGTTTCTGAAAATCTGTTTTTGGTTTTCTCTTTTACAGAGTTTTTAGGAGTTGTTGGGACTCTTTTTCTGATCAAATTAGCTGGAAAAATCAGAGTTTTTAACCTATTCTCTCCCTATAAATAGTGGGGAATAGGCCTTAGTTATTTACTAAGAAAAATACAAGTTTTCATTGTTTTCAAGTGAAAGAGAAAAATAGTTTAAAGCTTTCATTTCCATTCTTTCAAATTGGTTTTTCAGTTGTTGTTTGATCTCTAATATCACTCTACAACTGAAGCTTTTCTCACCACACTTCATAGAGCCAAAAATTTCATATTCTTTCTATAAGTGAAGTTGTAAAAGAGTGAGAGTGTTTGTAAAAGAGTGTTGTGGTCTAGTTAAAGATCACTATTTGTAATCCTTGTTCTTGTGGAGACAAGCTCCTCGGTGGAGTTTCTTTGTAAGGTGAAGCTACGGGCTTGAGGTCTTTGGAGGCCTAACTTGTACGGGATCCTAAGGGGATAGTGGAAACCCTTCACGGAGGTGAAGGCGGGGACTAGAGCAACGGGCTCGAACCTCGAAACAAATCATCCTTGTTTGCGATTGCCTTTGCGTTCTTCTTGTTTTCAATTTCTCTTGTTTTATATTGCCTTGAATTATTTGCTTGTGTAACTAACCCTCTACTTGTGGAATCTTGTGTTGCTATACTTGTTGTGTTACATTGTGAGCCTTTCATTTTCATCATCATACTTGGCATTGATCAATCACACCTCAATACAACACGGTTGCATTGCGCACCTCTAACCCATTTAAGGGGAATTGGGAGGAAGGAGTTCAGAACCTCGCAAGGGGTATTCGGCTCTTAGTCGTGTTTTTGAGAGATTGTTGCATCACTCATTTCATAAGTTTAAAAAGATCATTAGATTAGCAATTACACCTATTCACCCCCCCCTCTAGGTGTATTTCAATTGGTATCAGAGCTTGGACTCTAGGATTTGGCTTAACAACCTTAGAGAGATCCTCATATTGCTAATCATTTCATTCATTTCCACATAGTAAACATGGCCGATGGTATTAAGACACCCCCTAAGTTTGATGGACTTAACTTTCCCATATGGAAGGTTAAGATGACTGTTTTCTTGCAATCTCTAGGTAGCCGAGTTGCAAAGGCCGTGACTAAACAATTTAGTGCCCCCGATGGTGATGAATCTACTTGGTCCGAAATTGAGACCAAGGAGTTTGATGCCAATGCTAGGGCTCATTATGCACTCCTACAAGCCCTCAATGATGATGACATAGCTAGAGTCATCCATTGCAAATCCGCCTATGAGATTTGGACCCATTTGCTAGTAACACATGAGGGGACATCACAAGTGAAGAGGGCCAAGATAGACCTTCTTCGGTCCCAATATGAAAATTTTAGCATGCAAGAACATGAAACCATAGATGATATGGTCACTAAATTTACTAAGATTACTAATGGGCTTTCTTCTCTAGGTGAAGACATCAACAACGACCAAAGGGTGAGAAAGATCATCCGGGCTCTTCCTCCATCATGGGAAGTGAAAGCTACAACATTGAAGGAACTCAATGATAAAGATGAGATTGAGCTCATCGGACTCATTGGGAATTTAAAAACCCATGAGATGGAGAGGAAGGCAAGGGAGGACATGGCACCCTCCAAGAAGAAGACTATTGCCTTCAAAAGTCATGCCACCTACTCCGACGAAGATGACGAAGAAGAAGATGACGAGGAGCTCTCACTTCTAGTCAAAAATGTCCGGAGGATGTACAACAAGGCAAAGTTCCAAGGAAGGAGGAGATGGCAAGGAGGCAAGGAAGAAAGGAAGATCATTTGCTTTAATTGCCAAAAGCCGGGACACATAGTAGCGGAGTGTCCGGACCAAGTGAAGCCATCTTCATCCAAGAAGCCATACAAGAAGAAGGCTATGAAAGCAACATGGGATGACGAAAGTGAATCCGAGGAGGAGATCGACACCGCCAATATGTGCTTCATGGCAAATGAGAGCACAAGCAAGGTAACCCCCTCAACTCCTTTTGATTTTTCCATGGATGAGTTAAGTGAAGCATTTATAGAACTTTCTCAAAATTATGACTTCATGAAGAAAAAGTACTTGAAAATGAAAAAGGATAATGAATCTTTGAGTATTCAAGTGTTAAATCTTTCTAAAGAAAATAATGACTTGCATTCTTCTTTAGTTTCCACTAAAAATGATTTTGAAAAATATAAGATTGCTTGTAAAGGAAAGACCCCATTTGTAGATTCTAATGAGATTGCCATGCTTAAGGAAAGATTAGACTCATTAGATGTTGTTTTGAAAAAGTGTAGTGAGTTTGATAAGAAGAAGATGGAGAATATGTTTCCTAAGAAACAAGCTCCTAAGAAAAATGTTCATCATGCTCATGCTCATGCTCATGTACATGCTACACAACCTATGCATCATGGTAAACCCCCAAAGCATGCTCACACTTCACATACACACCATGCATTCATGTATAGAAAAGTGTACTCATGTTCACATTGTGGACGGAAAGGACACTTAGCTAATTTTTGTTATGATAGACTAAGTGCATCACATCATAATGTTTGGGTTCGTAACACTAACTTTCAAGGACCCAAGAAAGTTTGGGTACCAAAGTCAACTATTGTTTTAAATGATGTAGGTACTTTCCAAAGCTCAAAGACGTAGAGGTTTATGGTATCTTGATAGCGGTTGCTCAAGGCACATGACTTGGGACATCAACAATTTCGCAACCCTATCAAGATATCATGAAGGTGGCACCGTCACCTTCGGAGATGACGCCAAGGGTAAAATCATTGGTATTGGTAATGTAAAGCTTGGCACTTCTCCTTTAATTGAAAATGTAGTTTTAGTAGACGGGCTCAAGCATAATCTCTTGAGCATTAGTCAATTATGTGATAAAGGATTTAATGTTATTTTTGATGATATTGCTTGTAAAATAGTTGACAAAAATTCTAATGTTTGTGTATTTTCCGGTTTTCGTGAAAGTAATGTATATATGATAGATATGCTAAATATGTCTTGTAATATAACATGTTTAAAAGCCCTCGATGACGACTCTTGGTTATGGCATAGGAGATTAGGCCACGTTTCATTTGACCATATTTCTAGGCTTAACTCTAAGGAAATGGTGAAGGGTATTCCTTCATTGAACTTTGAAAAGGACCGAGTTTGTGACGCATGTCAATTTGGGAAACAAACTAAGTCCTCATTCAAATCAATTAAGGATATCATGTCATCACGTCCATTGGAGCTAATCCACATGGATTTATTTGGCCCTACACAAACCAAAAGTTTAAGTGGGAGTAGATTTGCTTATGTTTTAGTAGATGATTTTTCGCGTTTTACTTGGGTTTATTTTCTTGAACATAAAAGTCAAACCTTTTCACATTTTCAAGCCTTTAAGAAAAGAGTTGAAAAGGAAAATGACTCCTCAATAATTAAAATAAGAAGTGATAGAGGAGGTGAGTTCATTAACCTTCCCTTTACCACTTTTTGTGAGGAACATGGAATAAAACATGAACTTTCTTGTCCTAGAACTCCACAACAAAATGGAGTAGTTGAGCGGAAAAATCGTACTTTACAAGAGATGGCTAGGACAATGTTAAATGAATATGGTCTACCACATTATTTGTGGGCCGAGGCCGTTCATACTTCATGTTACATTGCAAATCGTGTTTTCCTATGTAAAAATACTACTAAGACTTCTTATGAGATGTATTTTTCTAGAAAACCTAATGTTTCTTATTTCAAAGTGTTTGGTTGCAAATGTTTTGTTTTAAATACAAATATTAATTTGGGAAAATTTGATGCTAGATCATATGAGGCTATTTTTGTAGGTTACTCAAATACTAGTAAGGCTTATAGAGTCTTCAATAGGTCAACTTTGACTATTGAGGAATCTATTCATGTTAAATTTGAGGAATCTAACAAGTTTGTTAAGAATTGTGTAGAAATTGATGCTTTAGATGAAGGGTTGGAGAAAGTGACCTTGGAGGATGCTTCTACCATGGGAGACAAGCCAAAGGATGATGATGGAAGTGAAGCCAAAGTGGAAGAGGCTCAAGGAAATGAACATCAAGCAAATGAAGAGGAGCCCTCTCAACCACTACCAAAGGATTGGAGATTCAATCCTCATCATCCCAAGGACCTCGTCATAGGTGAAGTATCAAAAGGGGTAACCACTCGCTCTAAGATTCAAGATTTTTGTGGTAATTTTGCTTTTATTTCACACATAGAACCTAAAAATGTCCTCGAGGCCGAGGCCGATTCATATTGGTTGCTTGCTATGCAGGAGGAGCTCAATCAATTTGAGCGCAACCAAGTATGGCATCTTGTTCCTAGGCCCCAAGATAGACCAACTATTGGTACTAAATGGATCTTTAAGAACAAGTTGGATGAATCGGGTAATGTAGTTAGAAACAAGGCTAGGTTAGTTGCCCAAGGTTACACTCAAATCGAGGGAATCGATTTTGAAGAAACCTTTGCACCCGTAGCACGGCTCGAAGCCATACGGATGACCTTAGCATATGCCTCATTTAAAGATTTTAAGTTATTTCAAATGGATGTAAAGAGTGCTTTTCTTAATGGTTATATTGATGAGGAGGTGTATGTTGAACAACCCCCGGGTTTGTTGATCCTACACACCCTAATTATGTTTATAAATTAGATAAAGCACTATATGGTTTGAAACAAGCCCCTAGGGCTTGGTATGAAAGATTGTCTTCATTTTTGCTTTCAAATGATTTTAAGAAAGGAAAAGTTGATAAAACATTATTTACCAAACATATAGATCAAGATATCCTCATAGTTCAAATTTATGTTGATGACATTATTTTTGGATCTACTAATGTTTCACTTTGCAAGAATTTTGAGTCATGCATGAAAAAGGAATTCGAGATGTCTATGATGGGGGAGCTCAACTTCTTCCTTGGACTTCAAATCAAGCAACGTAGTGATGGGACATTCATCAACCAAGCCAAGTACACCAAAGAACTCATCAAGAGGTTCGGGCTTGAAGGATCCAAAGTAGCAAAGACTCCCATGGCAACCACTACGAAACTTGACAAGGACGAACAAGGTAAGGAAGTAGACATCAAATTATTTCGTAGCATGATTGGTAGTTTACTCTATCTTACGGCTAGTAGGCCGGATATAATGTTTTCCGTATGTTTATGTGCACGTTTTCAATCATGTCCTAAGGAATCACACTTAATAGCGGTAAAACGCATAATTAGGTATCTTAGGGGCACAATTGATTTAGGTTTGTGGTATCCGAAAACTAACCAATTTACCATGACTAGTTATTCGGATGCCGACTATGCCGGTTGTAGGGTAGATAGGAAGAGCACAAGTGGCACTTGCCAATTCTTGGGCAATTGTCTTGTGTCTTGGTCTTCCAAGAAGCAAAATAGTGTAGCCCTTTCAACCGCCGAGGCGGAGTATGTAGCAGCCGGAGCTTGTTGTGCACAAGTACTCTGGATGAAACATACTCTTCTCGATTTTGATTTACATTTTGATCATGTTAAGATTTATTGTGATAATACTAGTGCTATTCACATGACCAAAAATGCTAATCAACATAGTAAACCAAACATATAGACATTAGATATCATTTTCTTAGAGATCACTTTGAAAAAGGTGACATTGATATCGATTTTGTTTCCACAGATTTTCAACTTGCAGATATTTTCACAAAACCTTTAGATTATACAAGATTTTCATTTATTTGTGGTGAATTGAATGTATGTAAGATTGATACTTAAAATATCTTAGTTTGTTTTGTTTTGGTTTCTAAAGTGTTTGTTTTGTTTTGACTTAAATTTTTTTTTAACCCTTTTTGATGTATGACAAAAAGGGGGAGAAAATATATGGAGAAAATATATTTGTTTGTTTTAAATTTTGTTATTCCTTATGATAGCATTGTTAAATTTTGTTAGTTTATTTTTGGTGATGATATTTTTCAATGCTTTATGTATGCTTACATAGTTGTTCATATTCATGTTAAATACATAGCATTGTTTAAGGGGGAGCTTTCCAAGCTCTTTCCTCTTTTATTTGTTTAATAACTCATATGTTTTGTCATCATCAAAAAGGGGGAGATTGTTGGCCCAAGGTTACAATCACCCTTGTTTAGTGTATTTTGATGATTACAAATCATATTAGTTATTTGTACTAATATAAATTGTTGTTTAAGTGTGTTTCAGGTTTATATATTAAAGAGATGAATTCTTCCCTAAAGGAAGGTACATTGGACTCAAGACAAGTCAAATTGGGCTCAAAGTACAATATTGAAGATCAAGTGAAGATAGCCCATCTTGAAGTCTTGAAGACCTAGAAGTTTGTAAGTTTAGTTTGTTAAAGATTGAATATGTGAAATTTGGCTCTAGGATTTGCACACACATTTGTTTTGTATGTTTCCTTTGTTTTTGAAAATGTTTATTTCTAAGTTTATGCCTTAGTTTATACATACATGTACTCAAAGCTTTATATCTTCAAAAACTTGTTTAAAACATGATATAAACTATTTTCTGCATAACACTTAGCTTCAGATTTTTTAAAGAATTTTTACAAAATTTTCTATCTCAAAAATCTGCCCAGAATCCTGTTTCAGGCAGACCGGTCGACCGGCAGTCGACCGGCTGCTGTGTCCAGACATGCACAAGTTGTGCATGTCTGTCGGTCGACCGGACCAACAGACCGGTCGACCGAAAATAGATGTTTGCTCTCTGTATCTTTTCGGTCGACTGGGTCGGTCGACCGATAGAAGGAAACTGTGTTTCCTAATTGAGATCGGTCGACCGGCAGTCGACCGAAGTCCCAACGGCTCTTTTGCCAGCAGGGACCCGGTCGACCGGCAGTCGACCGGTAGGCCTGCAACAGGCCATAACGGCTCTTTCCTCTTTTAGAGTTTCTGAAAATCTGTTTTTGGTTTTCTCTTTTACAGAGTTTTTAGGAGTTGTTGGGACTCTTTTTCTGATCAAATTAGCTGGAAAAATCAGAGTTTTTAACCTATTCTCTCCCTATAAATAGTGGGGAATAGGCCTTAGTTATTTACTAAGAAAAATACAAGTTTTCATTGTTTTCAAGTGAAAGAGAAAAATAGTTTAAAGCTTTCATTTCCATTCTTTCAAATTGGTTTTTCAGTTGTTGTTTGATCTCTAATATCACTCTACAACTGAAGCTTTTCTCACCACACTTCATAGAGCCAAAAATTTCATATTCTTTCTATAAGTGAAGTTGTAAAAGAGTGAGAGTGTTTGTAAAAGAGTGTTGTGGTCTAGTTAAAGATCACTATTTGTAATCCTTGTTCTTGTGGAGACAAGCTCCTCGGTGGAGTTTCTTTGTAAGGTGAAGCTACGGGCTTGAGGTCTTTGGAGGCCTAACTTGTACGGGATCCTAAGGGGATAGTGGAAACCCTTCACGGAGGTGAAGGCGGGGACTAGAGCAACGGGCTCGAACCTCGAAACAAATCATCCTTGTTTGCGATTGCCTTTGCGTTCTTCTTGTTTTCAATTTCTCTTGTTTTATATTGCCTTGAATTATTTGCTTGTGTAACTAACCCTCTACTTGTGGAATCTTGTGTTGCTATACTTGTTGTGTTACATTGTGAGCCTTTCATTTTCATCATCATACTTGGCATTGATCAATCACACCTCAATACAACACGGTTGCATTGCGCACCTCTAACCCATTTAAGGGGAATTGGGAGGAAGGAGTTCAGAACCTCGCAAGGGGTATTCGGCTCTTAGTCGTGTTTTTGAGAGATTGTTGCATCACTCATTTCATAAGTTTAAAAAGATCATTAGATTAGCAATTACACCTATTCACCCCCCCTCTAGGTGTATTTCAAATATATCCTTAACGAATTTTTAAACACAAAAGACAAAATAACCAGCTCTAAAAAAATCTGCCCGTTACTGTTCAAACGGCTACATCGGTCGACCGGCCGGTCGACCGGTAGTACAAAATTTCCGTCCGTTACAGGCTATCGGTCGACTGACCCGTCGACTGATACAAACTGTGACTCAAAATAAATATCGGTCGACTGCCCGGTCGACCGACAGACATGCACACGGATACGTGCATTCTGCCAGGACCTCGGTCGACTGGTCCGGTCGACCGGACCAGCCTGACACAGACTCGTCGACTGTCGGTAGACTGCCAGTCGACCGGATCAGGTCAGAAAACGAAATAAAGACAGAATTTTGAGAAGAAAAATATTTTTAAACAAAACTATTTTAAACAGGAATTCAGTATGTAACATAAAAAAATTTGTAGAAGAAAGATTTTGTACTAAAATATTTTTGTATATTTTATAGGAAATAAACTAAGAAATAGTATATGCGCAAAAACGTGTGTGATTGAGCTTCAAACCTAATCTCTATTCTTTAACAAGCTATAAACTGAAAAACAAAATACATGAAGACTTCTTGAGCTATCTTCAGGTCTTTGAGCCATCCAATGCCTTGCTAGTGCCTTCTCTTCTATGATCCTTCCTTAATGTGCAATTTGCCTTCCTTGCTTGGTGGAACTTAGAAGTTCTTGCAATAGCTAAGCAAATGGTCTCTAAACATGGTACAAAACCTGAAACTCATCTTAACAAACTTGTTAGTACCAAATAGCTCTAATTTGGTTTGTCATCATCAAACACAAAACAATAGAGAGTGTAACCTCTTGGGCCAACAGGTTGTAGGGTAGATAGGAAGAGTACAAGTGGAACATGTCAATTCCTTGGTAATTGTCTTGTATCTTGGTCTTCTAAAAAGCAAATTTCGGTAGCCCTATCAACCGCCGAGGCGGAGTATGTTGCAGTCGGAGCTTGTTGTGCACAAGTTCTTTGGATGAAACATACTCTCCTTGACTATGATTTGCATTTTGATCATGTTAAAATATTTTGTGATAATACTAATACAATTCATATGACAAAGAATGCAAATCAACATAGTAAAACCAAACACATTGACATTAGATATCACTTTCTTAGAGATCATTATGAGAAAGGTGATATTGATATTGATTATGTTTCTACCGATTTTCAACTTGCCGATATTTTTACTAAACCATTAGATTATGCTAGATTCTCTTTTATTTGTGGTGAGTTGAATGTTTGCATTATGGATTCTTAAAGACCCATTTTTATTGTTGTTTTTGTTTTGTTTAACCCTTTTTGATGTATGACAAAAAGGGGGAAAAAAGAATAAGTTGTTTGTTATTTAAAAAGAATAAGTTTGTTGTTTATTGTTTATTTGAGTTTTTGACAAAAACTATTGTGTTTTCAATGCTTTATGTATCTTGCTTTTCATTGTCATTATTTATACATAGCATCATTTGAGGGGGAGCTTCCAAGCTCTTCTTCCATTTTTTGTTTAAATACCTATATGTTTTGTCATCATCAAAAGGGGGAGATTATTGGCCCAAGGTTACAATCACCCGTTTTTAGTGTGTTTTGATGATTACAAAACATATATAGTTATTTGTACTAATCATGTTTGTTGTTTAAGTGTGTTTCAGGGTTCTAATGAAACTAGAAGGTTTCTTCCCTAAAGGAAGGTGTTTTGACTCAAGTCACCTCAATTCGGGCTCAAGAATCAAGTTTTCCAGATTATATGGAGAAGCCCACTTGAAGAACTTGTAGTCCTTAGAACCAATGTAAGAAATAGTTTGTTAAAGTTTGAGTTTTGAAAAATTGGCTCTAGGATACACACACACATTTATGTATACAAGTTTTCATAGTTAAAATTTTTGTTTCTATTTTTTTCATGACTTGACAAATATACATGACTCCAAGTTTTACAAAAGACATATATCATATTAAATCATGTATACTCTTTCCATCGTGATACTTAGTTATCTTTACTTCAAAATATTTTCAACAAAAATTTCCAAGTTCTATCTTGCTGCTGTTTTTCTTTTCAGTTTCAGAAAATCGGCCGACCGGCCCGGTCGACCGACGCTTGTGTCAGGACGTGCACGCTTGTGCATGTCTGTCGGCCGACCGCCGGGTCGACCGACTGTCTGCAGTTTGCTCTCGGGTTTTCTCTGGGTCAACCGCCCGGTCGACCGCCTTCAGAAAACTGTGTTTCTATTTAGAGGACGGTCGACCCGAGCGGTCGACCCGAGCCCAACGGCTACTGCCAGCAGGGCGGACGGCCGACCGGACCGGTCGACCGCCAGGCCTGCAGAGCCCCAACGGCTCTTTCCTCTTTGTGCAATTCTGAAATCTGTTTTTAAGTCTGTTTTTTTGGCAGACTTTTTCTGTGTTTTATAGAACTTTTTTCAGAGCAAATAAGCTTAAAATAAATTGATTTTAACTCTTTCCTCTCCCTATAAATAGAGGAGAATAGTCTCTTGCAAAATACCAAGAAAAATACCTAAGTTTTCAAAGAGAAGAAAAGTTTTTAAGCTCTCCATTTCCATTCTTTCTGAGCTTGTTTTCAGTTGTGTTCTCTAGCAAAAATCATTCTACAACTGAGTTTTCTCACTACACTTCTTAGAGCCAAAATTCCCTACTCAATCTATAAGGAAGTTGTAAAAGAGTGAGAGTTTGTAAGAAGTTTAGTGATCTTGTTGTGATTACTTTGGTTACTTGTGTTCATCTTGTTCTTGTGGAGACCTCTTCGGTAGAGGTTATTGTAAGTGGTGGAGCTCGGTGCTCGGGTCTTTGGTAGACCGTTGTAAGCGTCCTCGGTGGATAGTGGAACCCTTCACGGAGGTGAAGGCGGGGAGTAGAGCGGTGGCTTCGAACCTCGAGACAAACATCTTGTGTTTGCGATTGATTTGTGTCCATTTTGCTTTAAATTTCTCTTGCACTCTATTGCTTTCAAATTACTTGCTTGAGATCTTGTTTTCATTCCTTGTGATATATTGTGTGCATTTCATCATTGCATATTATTCATCTTTGTTCGATCAATTCTCATACAACAAGGTTGCATTGCGCACCTCTAACCCATTCAAGGGGAATCAGGAGGAAGGAGTTCAGAACCCTTCACGGGTATTCGGCTCTTAGTCTTATTTTGAGAGATCGTTGCATTATTCATTCATCTTAGTTTTAAAAGGATTGTTAGATTAGCAATTACACCTATTCACCCCCCCTCTAGGTGTTTTTCAGAGTTTTGTCATCATCAAAAGGGGGGAGATTGTTGGCCCAGAGGCCCTTCACTCTAGTTTTGATGATGATTAACTCATGTAGTTAAAGTTTACTAATGATCTTGTGTTTTAATAGTTTCAGTATTTTATCAGATATTAGTAGGTATTTAGCTTTAACAAAAGAGTTTTGAGGCTAATACGTGTTGATTTAAGAGCTCGCGCGTCAAGATCGCATCTAGCACTCAGTTGGAGTCAAGCTTGGTGGATTGTGTTTGGATCGAGTCGACTTGGAGAAGAAGTTCTACAAGAAGACCTCGGTTTGTTTAGTTTAGTTTGTTTAGAACTTGTGTAAAGATTACATAGTATTGATATGCTCAAGTTCACACACACAAAAGTTTAAAGTTTATTGGTTTTCGGTTTAATCGATTTTGGATTTCATATCAAAAACAAAGTATATCTCTTATATGTATATTGGATTCTATCCATATACAATATGCTTCAAAGTTGTTTCAATATCATATTTTTGTATTTAAACAAGTTTTGGAGAAACGAATTTCCACTTCAAAGTTTAGTTTTTAGAAAATACCATTTTTGTTTAAAGGCCAATTTTAATATCACAAAATAGTTCAAATTGTTTATAATATGTGTTGAATTTTAGTCACACATAATTGTACTTCAAGGATCTTAAAAGAACTTATTTTTGTAGAAATTATGTAATTTTATGGATTTAATTGAAATTAAAAAACTAAATTTTAATCCCTAAAAATTGTTTGACCTGGCCTTTTGCCGGTCAACCGGACGGTCGACCAAGGCAGAAGTTGGTCGACCGGACTGGTCGACCGCTGTGCACAAACGTTCACAGCCAAATGGCTTGAGGGCCGTCGACAGGGTCGGTCAACCGCCAGAGAGCTTTGCTCTCTGGATTTGGCCCCGGTCGACCGGACGGTCGACCGATAGGTCAACGCCTGAGATCGGTCGACCAGGCGGTCGACTAGCAGGCTGCAACGGTCATAAATATGACTGTTGGCCGGTCGACCGGCCGGTCGACCGCAACAAATTTCTGCTGGCTTTCACCCAACGGCTAGTTTTTGGAATGGTTATAAATACCCATCCCTTTGAACTGTTTTGATCAACAATTTCAAGAGCAAAAATTCCTATCTTTCCTAGTGTTTTAGCAACAAGTTTTTAAAGAGTTTTTGGGTTAAAAAGATTTTATCTTTATTTGTTTTTAAAGTGTTGAAAAAAATCAAGAAAAAGACTCTTTGGGAAATTGTTTTGATCTTCATTTCTATTCCATTCTAGAATTTTTTCCAAGTGTTTTTTCTTTATGATTTATTTTTCAAATACTTTATTTTCTCACACTTGAGCTATCATCTCTATCCTATCTATAGGATCTTTATTTTGTGAGGAAATTGTTTGTGGTCTTTTGAGATCACCAAGAGTTGTAACTTTCTTTGTGTTTGTTGTTATCCCTCTGTGTAGAGGTAATTGTGAAGGTTGTGTTGGTATCCCTCTAAGTGTAGAGGAGATTGAGGTTAGAGTTTTGGCTTAGTGCCTTATCCCTTTAAGTGTAGACGTGATTGTTGTTGTTTGGCTTTGTGCTTATCCCTCTAGTGAGAGGTGATTGTGTTGGCTTTGTGCCTATCCCTCTATTGAGAGGTTGATCTTGTGTGGCTTAGTGCCTTGCCTCTTATGTAGAGGTTGTTGTTGTTTGAGAGAGGAGTTGTGTACTCCAAGTTTGTATTACCCAAATTTTCAGTGGAGGTTCTCTGTGTGGGAAGTCCTGTGTGGACGCATTAGTAGAAATCTTTCTGTGTGAAGGCGGGGACATAGAGCAGTAGCTCGAACCTCGAACATATCTCGGTGTTTTGCGATTGATCCACTATCTTTAAACTCTCTCTCTTTTATACCTTGCAATTGCATCATATTCATATCATATATTTGCTTGGTATTGTTTGTGTGTCTCACTAGTGTTGAACCAGAGAACTTCATATAACACCTCAACTCTTATTTAGAGGAATTTAGAGAAGATAGTCTAGAGCCCTTCACCGGGAATTCGGCTACACTTTTTGGTTACACTAAATGTGTTGCAGTTAGTTTTAATTCCGCATCATTTGTCATTAGATTAGCCATACACCTATTCACCCCGCCTCTAGATGTATTTTTTCAAAGAGAGGAAAAGAAATAATAAGAACAATACTAATAATAATAATAACAATATCAATAATAGTAATAATTAAAAACTAGCATTACTATTAATAACAATTAATAATACTAATAATAGTAATAATAAGTTAACAAATATAATAATAACTTTAACAATAATAATATGAATACTAATAAACTAGTCAATAATAATAATAAACAATAATAACAAAAATTAATAATAATAGTAACAATTATTCATAACCATAATAATAATACTAATTAATAAACTAATAATTATAAATAATAAATAATCACAATCATAATCATAATGAAATTGTAACAGTAACAATAGTAGTGATAATTAATAACTACCATTACCACTAATGTTAATATTAATATTATAATAAATAATAAAGTAATACTAACACTAATAATGATAATAATAAATAATAAAACATAGTAATAGGAAAAATACTAATTAGTAATTAAAATGCTAACAAGTAATAATGGTAAATATATAAAACCAAATTACAATTTAATACTCTAAAATAATTTGTATATTAATAATAAAATAAGTCATATATCAAGTTAATTAATAATAATAATAAAATAATTAGTAAAGCAAAAAAATACTGTAGGAAAATAAAATACAATATTACTAATTAGGGATATTACAAATAACAAAAAGGAAAAATTTTCAGCTCCCCAGCTTTTGGGGTAAATTTATGGAGATGTATTTTGAAAAGACACTTGAAAAATATTGGAACAACAATTAATTAGTATTATTATTATCAAAATTGACAAAGAGAGGTTTTTTTTTCCTATGACTCATATAGAAATTTTGTTTGCCCGTCATCTTCATCTGCGCGAGAGAGAGAGAGAGAGAGAGAGAGATTAGTGTCGACCCTCCTTTTCCTCTCTCAGCTCTCTTCTTTCTTCCTCCTTCTTTCTTTCCCCCGCCTGCTCTTTCTACCTGATCGATTGGTTTACTACTGACTCAAAATAATCCAACTTCTTCTTTTTACCACTGAGTTAGGCCTCGATTTTTCACTTTACCGAACAATATTAGTACACTTACACAAGGCTCTACGTGTTGAGCCTTCCTAAGCATCTCTAATGTCGATTTCACGTGGAATTCAGGATATTTGCCAGTCATAAAAGTGATGAGTTTCTATAGTGAAAAACAACCGTAAATCGCAAGAGCTCCTAATGGGCTTAAATACTGGGCCACAAGACGGGCCACAAGGGGTTTTCTTAGAATAGGCCCATGGCCTCAAGCTCAGTCTTTGAGCCCGCTATCTTCTAATACGCTTTTTGCTTTGTCAAAGTTCCTTAAATAAAATTTTGGAATCTGATAATTGACCCCGAATCTTCTCACAAATGATGGCAAGAGTCTGATATTTTGCCGACGCTTGCATAAATATAGCCAATTGATGATGGTCTGTCCAAATAAGCTACTGTTTGCATGCGAGATTTGCAGACCACAAATGTTGAACAGTATTGATATTAATTAGTGGCCCATAATTAATGTCTCAATATTACACCGACAGTGGCCTCCTCTGATTTGATTTAGGAATTTACTATAGCCTTACAAGTCCCCACCTTAGTCTCAAAGGATTAAGGAATGTTTGGGACTCACATCTTGGTTGTCTTGTTAGGGGATTTGTGCATCTAATGTGTGCTATAATATTGATCATTTTTAAGATGGGGTTAGGAGAGCATAATTATGTTCGATGTCACTATTAGTTAAAGGGTCATAAACAATGCTTTTGGTCTTTTGAGGAGACATGGTGGGCAATTGGATGCAATAATAATAGCACTCTCAATGTTATCCGGTGGGGGACTTTGCCACCGAGTTAGATCTTAGCGACATCATTGGTTTTATCAGGGCCATGACAAGAGTAGAGATGACTTTGACATACATCTGATACCAAGTTTGACTAACAGCATGAACCGTCACTAAAGTTGGTTCAGTAGTAAAAGAATGAGATTCAATTTTGAAAGGTCTCAAACTCAAGAGATTATCTTTTTACGACAAAAGAAATAAATAAAAATTATAAAAATATTTATAAGAAATAATAATTATATAAATATAAGTAACAAAAATTCTCAAATTAATATTATTAATAATAAATGAGCCTCTTAATTTTGTTTTTAAAGGGAAAAAAAGGAAAAAAAAAGAAAATTTATGCAGCAGGCACCGATCATATGCAATGTTGTCCGTAGGTACTTAATTGTCCCGTCATTGTACAGTGGAGAAACTTTGAGAGCCACCAATAAATGAAAATGCAATCATTTTCTTTTCTTTTCTTTATGCGCCAGGCGCCAGCTGTGAAATGGGCCAGAGACAGGGACGGCACCTCCCTCCAATCTCTTGGGACATTTTGATCTTGACAACAGCCACGTGAGCCAATCTTCAATTAGGTCTGTAATTTATTTTTCAAAAAATGGAGAAAACAACCAAAAAAAATAAATAAATAAAACAAAAAAGGGGGAAGGTTGGAGCCGGTCCAAGCGAGGCATTTGGGCCTACATTGGGATAAGGATTAAGGAGGCTCATTGGTTTATTGCTTTTATCAACGCGCAGATAAAAAAAAATGCTAAACTTTACTGCTAAGTAAAGACTTTAGAAGTTTGTGTGTAGATCATGCTGACCATTAAAAAAAAATGAAAAATATTCGATTTAGATGGGTTCGGTTCGTGAGCCACACGCACATACAATAAGAGGGGCCAATCTGACATTGACACGTAGATTGGAACTCTTATAATCCCTTATAATATGTGTGTGGGGCCCACACACATAACATATTATAAGAGGATCAGTCCACGTGTCAACGCCGGATTGACCCTCTTATTGTATGTGTGTGTGGCTCACACACATGAACCAGGCCAAATAGATATGATTGTTTTACATCACAAAAGGGTAAATCTTTTTCTTTTACTCTCAAATGATGACAAAATGGGAAGATTTTCAACTTCCTAATTGATATGAGAGTGTTGAGATGCATTTTGAAAAGACAGTTGAAAAATATTGGAACAACTAGTAATTAAGTATTACTAGGTATATTTTCAATGAGAAATAGTAGTATATATATATTTTTTTCTGTGGGCTTTCCTTGCAAAATCTAACCCTTGATTTTTTGATTGACTGATTGACACACACACAGTGTACGGTTTTTAAACCACCGTTTCCTATTTCTGTCATTTTATATGGCAGCAAGCAGCAGCGAAGGGCCAAAGTACACAGAGGGAGAGAGATACTGCGTCCATTTCAACGGCAGGCAGCAGCGGATTGAAAACGGAAACCCATACTCCTCTCTCTCTCTCTCTCTCTCTCTCTCTCTATCGTTACACCTCAAAAAAAAAAAAAAAAAAAGATAGAGAGATAAAATCCCAGAGGGGGCCTTTTTAGCATCATCCCTCGAATCTCTTTCAAAAGAGTTTGGTGGCGGGTGGTGGATCTTGGGTCTCGTCAGTAGGTGAGCGCCTGGTGTTCTCTTTACATCCATTAGTTTTTTTTTTTTCTCCCTCCCTCTTCTTCTTCTGCTACTTCTCTCTTTTGGGGTCGCTGTCTGTTTGCTGGTTTGCTTGTGTGGAATATTTTGTTTGCAGTGTACGTGCCCTTGGTTTGGTTTTATTTTTCTTGTTGGAAATTTCCTTGTCTGCTAATGATGGTCTTTGAACACGTCTCTACATGTAGGAGGTCTTTGGGGCTTTTTATTGAGTTGGATTTCTTGGGTTTTTTTTTTGTGTTGAGCTTATTAGCCTTTTGGGTATTTTTCTTCTTGTGATTAAATTCAGCAATTTTTGATTAGTTTCTTGTTAATCTGTGAAAAATTGGGTCTTTTTGGTACCATCATATTGCTGAAATTTGGGTTACTTCTTCATACATGACATTTTGGAGTAGTTCTTGTTTCGATTTTACTGAAATAATTGTGTGTAGGTGACTAGATTGGAAGAATGAGAGGAAGGGGCAGCAAATGGTAACTACTTCGTGTTGAATACTGGGGCGAAGATTCCTGCTATTGGGCTTGGGACATGGCAATCTGGAGGAGATATTTGCGTCGAAGCTGTGTCTACAGCGTTGAAGGTCGGATATCGCCATATAGATTGTGCTCATTTGTATGAGAATGAAGCAGAGGTGGGGAAAGCATTGGCCGAAGCTTTTAATGGTGGACTTAAGAGGGAAGATGTGTTCTTGACTTCGAAGCTCTACTTTGCTACTAATTCTCATAAGAGGATTGAGAACTCTGTTAGAGTTTCTCTGAAGAACCTTGGGGTGTCCTATTTGGACTTGTACCTTGTGCATTGGAGCGAGAGTTCGGCTTTTGGAGATGCTACTGATCCTCCATGGAACTCAGGGAGTGATTATAGGCAGTTTCTGCAGCGTCTGAAACCGACCTGGAAAGCTATGGAAGATCTTGTGGAGCTGGGTTTGGTTCGTGCCATTGGTGTAAGCAATTTCAGTGTTCAGCAGATTAGCGAATTGCTTCAGTTTGCGAAAATTGTTCCGGCGGTCAACCAGGTTTGCTTGATTTTGATTTTATCTTCATATATGTCATATTATGCATTGGTTATTTAGAATTGCTTTGCTTTAGTTCCTTGGACAATTATGAAATAGGTTTTCAATATAATGAGAATCCTGCAAAAATTGGAAAAATACAAATTTGATTGTGTCTCTTGATTTCTCATATTTATCGAGGTTGAATAAGGTGAAAATTGATTACTGGTGCTAATTGAAAGTTCAAACGATGAGAATGCAAGTCATTTCAATAAACTGTTGGCTTACTTATTATTGGCTCTTCCGACTTCCAATGGATTTATTAGTTATGTAATGCTTTGCTCTAATTGATTGGAATTGGTATACAATGAGAATCCTGCAATAACAGAAAAAAATACAAATTTGATTGTACCTCTTGATTTCTCATATTTGTCGAGGTTGCATAAGGAGAATTGAGTACTGGTACTATCGTAAGTTAAATGATGAGAATGCTAGTCATTTCAACAAACTGTTGGCATTGGCTCTTTTCACTTGTTTCCGGTAGGCTAACCACAGAACTTTGAAAAATAAATATTCTAGAAGAGGAAATTGAGGAGGGTTGTAAAGCATGTGACTTGTGACAAGGAGGCCACAAGTTGAAGGTATGTCTTCAACCATCTACTGAGAGGAATTTCATTGTGGAAAAACCACCTTTAAATGCAAAATGAAAAAAGAAAAAGAAAGAAAGAAAAGAAATAAGCCATTATACAGATGAACTCTAGTCTTTCAGACATATTCCAGCTTGTTTTCAGTGGCTATGCATAGTTACTATTTTTTAGTAAGCTCCAGGATGTAACCTGACATTCTATGTCGAAAGGCTCCAAGGCTCTAACTTGGATGCTGTGTTAGACTCCTAGTATACTTGAGATTTAAGAAGTTGGAATAACATTTGATTTAAGCATTTAATGCCCTTTTACTTATAGCCTTCTGAGAAGCACTGAAAAGCGGACATTCGGAACTCCGATGTGGACACATGAATCATTGAGACACAGAAAAATCTAAAATAGTAGCTATGAAACAGCAGTAACATGGCAAGAAGTATATTATCAAATACATGGTTGAAAGTTGAAACATAGACAGCTTCAATAGTAAGTGTCTGTGTTACATGGTTTACTGTATATCCTACCTAACCCAGATGTGATGGTACCTTATAAATTGGAATATGGAGGAGGCTTTCCGTAACTCAACGTTCCTTCTCAAGGACCAAATCTCACTCTTCATATCTTGAAGAACAACAAGAGTGCTAGTGTTGGACTGTGGATCCAAGAACACTTTAGCACCCTTACTCTTGAGACTCTTTGTTATTGTTATAACTTAGTATTATTATACTAAGCTTACTTTTGCATTTAGCCACCTTCCAGCAGTAAATAAATAAATAAATAAATTGGCACTAAGAAACAGACACAGGCCTCAAGTTTTTAGTAAAGTTGGACACGTTTTAACTCTTAAAAATTGGAAAATGACTGCTGAGTATAAAGTGACACTTGTTCGTTCATTTTCTGTTTGTTAGAAAGTGGCACTTCAAGAAAATGACTGATTTTTTGCAATATTGTGGGCTCTCAATTAGATTGTAGAACTTTTAATTATGAGAACTGATTTGTTGCTTTCTTATTTACTTATCTGACCTACGGAGGTTCTTATATTTTCTTTGCCTTCGGCGAATGCCAGCCATACTTTACCGCTTCACAAAGCTGTAGAATTATACCAGTTATTCAGGGTAGTGCTTATTATAGTGATTTGTAAACCTAAAAGAATTTTACGATTAAGTTACCTGGGAACTTCTGGAACTCTGGGTTTATAGAACTTAGGTAAAAGTGTTTCTTGAAGTACAGTTGGAGGAATAATTGTCTCTCTTTTCCTGATGCAAGTTGGCGATTTCAGTATTTCGCTGTTCAACATTTGCAAGTTCATTAAAAGAGAATCTACTATCGACAAGGTCAAAGAAATCACTAACAAATTTGTGTGGGCTAAAAGAGCAGTTGACCAAAGTGGTTTCATTTAAAAGTGTATTATTTTCGAGTCGTATCTTTATCAAACTAATCCAACCAAGTGTTGATTTAAGATAAATCAATTAAGATAGTGATGTAGCGCAGTTCTCTATTTGCTGTCCAGAATTTATTGCTGTTACTGCAGCTACATACATTTCAGAATCAGTTGGCACATGTTTGAATTGAACTTGATATTCCACGATGAAGGTACTAGTTGAGGATAGTCAGGTTCTTACAAATTTTAGTTATGTCACTCAGGAGGAGTTACCTCCTTAATTAATCTCTAAGGATATATATCATGAATCCATTTTGTAGCAAGGTCTTTACCTGTTCCTCGTTATAGGATGAACAAGACAGATCTTGCATAGTTGAAACTTCAAGCAGAGAAAAGTTGGTGAACTTACTACAACATGGATTTATAAGTGTTTTAGTTTCTCGTCTCTGCATTACTCACACCAAAAAGGATGTTAGTTGGAGTACACACATTTATAGTAGAGCCACCAACAAGAATAGGTTCAAGTATAGGTTTCCCGTACCTATGGACTCAATGTGATTGCTGGATCTAAGGTATTTTAGTGAAGTATTGTTCTATGGAGTGCATACCAAGTACCAACATATCCGTGCAAAAGAGGGAGAGAACAGAATATTGTCTTCTATGTTGCACAGACACGACAACGTTGAAACGGATACGACACGTGGACACATGACAAATTCTTAAAACACACGCGACATGGGTATTTGACACGCGTGTCGGATATGTTTCGGACACGACATGGCTCCATGATAGAAGTGTCTGTGCCACATAGATTGTCTTTAAATATAAAAATTGATCTTTTTGGAATTATTCTAATGGCCATCATTTTCACTCCCATTTCTTGTCCCTTTTCTTGGTTATTCGTATCACTTGGATTAACCTCCATAAGTAAAACATGGCCAAAATTGGAGGGGGCATTTCCTCATAATCTATTTTCTATTGCTTCTTTAAACTAGTCGAATTTTTCTTGTTAATGTTAGAATTTTGGACATTTCATTCAAAAGAATGATGTAAAGTGCACCTTTGGTATATGTACCTTTATCTTTTCTTTTTCCCCCATGTTTTGATAAAATGTTGTTTATGTACTTGACTAGTGGAAATTTAAATTTGTCTATCAGCCATGCTCTAACAACAACAACAACTAAGCCATTTGTCCCAAGTATTTGGGGTAGGCTATATGAACAAAAGAGAATTACGCCGGATTGCGCACATGGATCAGCTTTCTCCACTCATTCCTATCGAGCAATATGCCTTCACTAAGATCTTTAGCCTCTATATTTTGTCGTATTACCTCCACCCATGTTTTCTTCAGTTTCCCCTGCGCTCTTTTAACTTGCCCTAAATTGATACGCTCTACTCGCTGGACAAGCGCATCTGTAGGTCTACGTCGCACATGACCAAACAATCCTAGGCGGTTATCTGTCATGCTCTAAGTATATTGAAACTTGATCATTGATTTATATTTGAAAAGTTGAAACCCTCTTGTGTGGGCTTGCTCGCACAAGGACACTTCTCTTTTCACCCACGCTTGTGTGGACTCCTGTAATCCAGCAACAAAACATGCAACCCCCCCACCAAATAAAAAACAACGGATGTTAACTGTCCATTCTCAATTAATTTAGGATGAGACAATTTGCTTAATTTGTCTTTTGATATTGGATGTTGATAATATAATTGAATAATAATATTTCCTAGAACCCACACTAAAATATACTGGCTATCTATACAGTTTTTGCAACCAAGTTATTCCTTTTAACTGGGTAGTTGAAAAATGAAAGATATTACAGAAGTTTATCATGTGATTTACATTTACTATCCTTTCCCACTTTGTCCTAACATGGGAACTAAACATGCTTTGAAACTAATTAATGAAAATATCTAACATCTTTTATTTGCTTTTAAGTTCTAATACCAATTTAAATATCATGTTGTATGATCTGACGTGGTAAAGCGGACATGTTCACAGATCCCTCCAACTTAGGCAATGTTAGAATTTACATCTTTAATTCTTTATGGATATTTTGAGAATTTGTATGTTTTAACTGACTGAATATGACTTCTTAATATTAGGTGGAGTTGCATCCTTTTTGGAGGCAGGATGAACTTGTAAATTTTTGTCAAGAGAATGGCATTCATGTGTCTGCTCATACTCCACTAGGCGTACCAACAACAGTAGTGGTATGTCAACCATGGGTTCTGGCCTGTCTGATAGCGGATCAGAAGATGAACCTGGAACTCCTAGGATCACATTTAGAAGGTCAAGATCCGTGCACGGACCAATGCTGAAGCTTTCTGTTGTTAAGATATCGCAGAATATCATAGGAAGACACCTGAACAGGTAAGTTATTCTACTTGTTACTATACTTTTGTTTATTTATTTGTTTGTTTATCTTTTATGTATTTTTTATTGAATTGGTTTTGCAACGAAGGTCCCTTGAAATTAATAAACTTTCTCACCCAATATTAAATTGGATTCTTGAAAATCCTGATACTTGTTACTTTCTCCTCCCTGCTTTAACAATGGTGATGAAGAGTAGCTCTAGTTGTTCCTCCTATGAGTATGTATTATCTTATACTGAATAACTAGTGTAAGTTCTTAATAACTGTAGCTACACTCCAGAACTTTTCCTCTCTCCTCTTCTCTCCTCTTCCTACAATGTGATGAGAGGAAACTATAGATTTGTTCCTTCTATTAGTGTGTTTATTATTTGCTGTCAATTGAACACATTAGTGCAGTTCATTAAAAAACTAGGCAAGTGTTTCATAACTGTAGTTACACTCTAGAACTTTTCTGGTCATGTGAAATTGGAGGTGCATAGAGGTCAGTTGTGCTGCTAACTTTATGAATTCATACAGTGGAGTGGATTATGGCATTCATCAGAACTTCAGAAGTTAATAGTTAAATGGTATTTGATCTGCTGAAAGAAAAAAAGATATTTTTATTTAATTCAAGGAATTTAAGATATGAAGCATCAATACTTGACTGGACAAGAGTTATCTACGTTACATGTGTTCTCCAAATCTGGCAGTTATTTTTATATCATACCCTAAAATTAATAAATATGTATAATAAAATTATATCAATTGTTACTGGATATAGTTTATTATCTTTCTGCTTCAAAGACTAATAAATGATAATGATACTTGAATGTGGGGTGTGATTCACTAAGGCTTGTGGATGTATTTTATCAGAATTTCCCTTGTCATTAGATGGAATTGAATATTTTGAGTTATTGTTAATTTGTATGAGGTAGAAGTTGATTTTACAATCCAAAATGTTTGCTTTAACCTTTTTGTTTAATTATTCATCTTCTGGATAAAAGATAGCATGCGTGTATGGATGTATATATATGTATCCTAGTTTATCTATAAACTTTGATCTCCATGTAAGTATCGAATTTAGTGTTTAGACATAGAAGGGAGATTTAAATTTGGAAGTAGAAAACTTTAATTTCAGACGGTTCTGAGGCAAAAGAAAAAGGGTGTAAGAGGCAAATGCTAAAGTGGCCATGGTGAGAAAGATGGGCTGATGGTTAATACATCAAGCAGGAAGATAGTTTCTTCTCCGAGGATACTCCTGTTTTTCCAGGGTTGCTGACACATTGATGTAATGTTTGCTTCTCATAACCATAAAAAGTCGGGGAACGAATGAAGAAGGGATGGAAAGAGGATCATCGAGGAAAAGGAAGAGGGAACAAAGAGCGTTATGGGGTTCTGTATGAATCAATGAAAGAATGATTTTCCTATCAAGTGTCTGATTCAATATTGGCAAAGAAAAAATAAGTTGTTTTCACCTAAACTTTTTGGTGACGCTTTTTGAGCATAAGATGATGCTTAGTCATATTTTTTGACAATACTTGCGCAAAGATGCAACTGGATATTTTGGTTGGCATTCAATAACCCAGGTTTCCTTTCATATTCTAAGCATCAATTGGAATCTTACTCTCGGAATCTGATGACCATCTCTGCTGTCTGATCTCTCACACATGTACGATGGCTGGGGGCCTGCTTCCTGAGTTTTGACATTATCAGCTTTGAGATTCCAGTTGTATTTGGTTGATTGAGATCCTAAATAATTAACCTTTTCTGTACATAATTCTATCAAGTAGTAATCTGATGCTTTTAGACTCCTAGCATGGTCTTGTAGACCTTATACTCTGCTGTTATTTTATTTTAGCAGAAAACGTAACTAGGGTATGCACGGGGTCAAAGTATTGTTCGAACATAGAGGCATCATGGAAATAGAGTTCTCTGAGGATAAAAGAATTTAAAGGTTTGGATGGCAGTTATGACTTCCAAATGCCTTCAGATGACAACTAAAACGTGACATTTAGTAAGATGTTGAATCTTACATTGACTTGTGTAGACATCCTTGAAGGAATTACGCAGCAGGGAGCGCAACCATGGCTAGGATGTGATAGATCTTGGAGAAAGACAAAAGAGAACCCCAAGGATGAATGCCCTTGATTAGTAAGAATGCAACTGTAATATACATAAGTTGGCATTAAAAAGAACAAGAAAAGAGAAGAGTGTATTGTAGGTCGTACAGTTAGTCAGGGAGTTGATACCGCTGTGCCAGGACTACAACGAAAAGGCCTGATCAAAAGGATAACACGTGCTTGAATTGGAACCAAAGCACTTTTGGAAGGTGTGGTTCCTATGAAATGTCTGTGAAGTTTGCGAGGAAGAACCTCAAACATCAGATATACAAGATGGCACGAAACATAAACCGACCATCTAAGCGGGAAAGAACTTCATCTCATTGCGAGAACACAGTTTGTGGGTACAATTGCCAAAGTGAACTAAAAAACCAAACTGAACTAAACAGCTAACCAATTTAATTCCAAGACATGAATAGAAATTTCATTAAAAGGCATGATTAAATGTGAACCTCCCCCAACTATCCCCACCGAGTTCTGATTAAGCAAGAAAGAATGCAAAGAGAGAACAATCACTCACCTACCATGCAACGAAAAGCTTAAAACCGAGCAAATATATTACAAATAGTGAACATACACCAAATCATGAGGAAAGAATGGAGCCATTCACACAAAGCAACAAGAAATCAAAATATAAACCAAATTGACAACCAAGAACCAGAAGAGAGAACAACAACTGAGGAAGAAAGCACCAAATCACCAAAAAGAAAAAGCAGAGTAAGCAAGGAATTTAAGAAGAAAGCATAGGGAAAAGAGCTCACCTTGTAGGCCTCAGCAGTGAAGAGCACAACCTCAGATCTAGCAACAGTAAAACCCCAACTCCTCCAATAAGGTAACAACCCAACTATCCTCCCAATGCCATGAATCTCATAGCAAGCCCGCTTTGTAGAGCGACCAATGCAAGGTCAAACCCAATAATTGATGTGTATTGCCCAACGAAATGAAATAATCAAAGAAGGCCAGAACCCACTACGAACAATAGCGTTAAAAAAAAACGGTAACCAAACAGAATATTTTCTCTACAAACCTTGGCTCTAAACTTTTCCCAAAAGATCCCCAAAAAAACCACAAGCCCAAATGTGTCCATGCTGCAGACCGCAAGCAAGCAAAGCCCTAAACAGTCAGAAGACTCAGAATAATCTGGGAATTTGCGAGGAAAAAATAAGGGGAAGGAGACAAATATGTTGTTTGCCCCCAACTTTAATCAAGGGAGATTGAAGGGTATTAAAAGTCATCTCGGGAGGTATGTCATACTCTACAGATTCATCATTAAGGTGTCATCAATGAAGTAGCAAGATAATGAGTTAGCATGAGGTCATCAACACTGGAACTAGGAAAGGGGGCTCTCTGAAGTTGGATACCTATGGATTACATAAGAGGCAAAATGTCTATAACAAATTAAGATGAAGTTTTTAGATCGAAACTTGTAGCTAACACAACTTGTGTTATACTGTAGCTGGAGTTTTGAGAACCGTGACCCCTATATCTTTCTTCGGATTGAGCACATATAAAATTATAGGATAAACAAAAAAAAAAAAAACACAAAACACAATGTTATACGTGGTTCAATCAAACAGGTCTACATCCACCTAGAGCTGGAGAGAGATATCACTGTCATTCTTGGGTACAAAGGAGTAATCACACACCTAGCCCTCTTTCTTATGATTCAAGTATTACATTGAGCACTCACCTCACTTTAGATGAAATCACTTACAATGATGCACGTTCAATCTTGGTGAATTTTTTCCTTTGTTGAGTATTGTTCTTGCCTTGATCTTGAAAGAGGTGATTTGAGTTCTATCTACTCTTCTCTCTCCTCTTTCCTCCAATTAGAAAGTCTACATTCTTTGATCTCCTCCAAGAAACTTGATCATTATGATGTTTTTTATAGCCTCTCATAATTCTAATTATTCCTTGGAAAAGCCATTCAATCATAGCCCTTGATTTAAGATTGAAGAGATCCAAAATAGCACAATCTTAGGGTTCTAATTGGAGTGAGATTTTTTTTTTTATTATACATAGATCGTAGTCAGGACTTGAACCCGAGAATCCCTAAAACTCACTCTCATCCCTTTATCAGTGAGCTAGGCCTCACTGCATTGTACTTAGATTTTGATTCCATATCTATTTATTATTTAATTGATAATTTATTAGCCTAACTTGACTTTCGCTTTTTGCTTGAAAATAAGGCATAACCTCAAGGTCCTCAACAAACACCATGTTGACATGTTTTTTAACCTTCACACTTTAGAGTTGTTCTTGAGCGTAGGGCCCATCACGACTAACGACACGTATGTCAACATGAACCTATCTACCCTTGATATTGATCTTGTGTGACACTTTTCTACCTCAACCATGAGTCACATTCTGTGTAACATTTCGATGATACTCTCGCATTTAACCACACTAGAGAGTTTTATTGATGAACTGAAAGTGGATAATTTCCCCCCCTTCTTTTTCGAAAGAGAAAGCAGAGAGTTATTGATTGGTTTATGATGAGATTAAATGCAAATACTCTTTTGACTATGAGCATAATTTGTTCAACTATGAAACAATGGTTTATTCTTACCCTTTGAGATTAATGGATTTCCCATGGCAAATCTCTAGATCTTACATCATATAGATGCTGTCCAGGGTTAGGGAATATTAAAGGTTGTTGTCTTGTTACATGAACTGTCGTACCTAATATTGTAACGGTCTCAGATTTCATAAATTCGCAATTAACAAAATATTCTTTTAAACTGATAGATTATCATAATCATCTCCAATTCTTAAAATTTCGGCAGCACTTCCTTTGTAAATACTGACATGCCCAAATATACATTTCAATTTACAATAATTTCAGCCAACAACAGCCCACTTACTCTCAATTCAAACATGTATATCAAAGTCAACAATTGCCCATGCAATCATAATAATATTTCAGCTCACCACGGCCTGCTTATTCTCCAAATAACAATTTCGGCTTGACATCGCCTACTTATATGAAAATTAAAGAAACATATGCTCGAGAGTACTCCTCTCGGCATTCACAACATAGACAGATCTAACTATAACTCTAACACATCACCATAATCACAATCTAATTTACTTCATACATATTCATCTCCCAAAACTTACATAAGGTATCAATATACATCGAGTAGGATTTCAACAGGAACTAAATTACAACCTAATACAATCATTAATAGTAAAATTCTTAACAAACGCCTAAATCTAAAGCTGGTCTTCTAATATACTGCGACCTGAAACATAAAACTGGGAGGGAGTGAGCTCGACAGCTCAGTGAGAAAGAATCAAAGCGTCAAGGAAGAAAAATACAAATAGGGAGCATATTTTTCTTCAACAATATCTTATAATTAATAATCAACACAAAGATCCATATAGTCTATGTGAAGGTCTGACTTCTCTAGAATCGATTCTCTTTATCTTTCTTTAGTTTTCTGCTGCAGATTATATGGTCTAGGAATTCAATAAGATACTCGCTCCGTTATTTATAACTTATGCATGATTTTGCTTTAAGTACTTTTAGTACGTATCACCACATAGCTCATATCTCATACATGAAGTACAACCAATCACAATCAAAGTTTCATGGGGATAAGTATATGTCCTGGTGGTACATCACCACATGATCACCCCAAATCATCTAAGTATAGTTTATCCATATGGATAATACAATCACACATAATCATACTACACTTTACAATATTCAAATATCATACTTAGTGATATACACATCAAATATTATTCATATGCTTGCTCAATCACAAATGAAGCGTGAGATTCTCCGTCTCCTCCCTCCTACCGGCTCCCGTCCGGCCCCTTCCTCCAATATATATATATATAAATGTAACAATAACACCGTCTTCCCCCTCCTACCGTCTCCCGCTCGGCCCCTTCCTCCAATATATAATCATGTGTGTATATGTGTAACAATAATCCCTCTTCCCCCTCCTACCGGCTCCCGCCCGGTCCTTTCTCCAATATATATATAAATATATATACACATACATAAGAGTAACCATACACCGTCTTCCCCCTCCTACCGGCTCCCTCCCGGCCCCTTCCTCCGATACATAAATAATGCAACAGTTGAAAATGCGTAAGCCCACATATAACAACCAGTTCATGCATAGTACAAAACATCAGCCAATGTTTTAAATTTTTACCTCCGCGCTTATCGATTTTACTTTCAAAAATTCATGTGGTTCGGTATATTATGCACAATGCATATATCAAATGACACTGTAGTGATCTACTCATCTTAATTATACTAGTCAGGTTCTTATTCACGTTAACAATGTTTAATCTTCTATTACGATTATGAATAACTACTACTTATGTGTGAATACACATACACACACATGTACCAATAACCAAATTAAAAAAGCAAAGATCAACTCCGAATAATTACTAATATTCTCATAACACATTCTTAGGCCACACGGTGATGTCTTGTAGTTACATATACTTTCCCTTTTTTTTATGCTCGATATTTGATGTCCGAATCGACTATCCATCCATTCATGTTAGGCATCTCAACATACTTGTTAATTGTAGGTTTTTCAGTAAGTCGACTCTTAAGCAACATCAACCATTAAATTTTTTGGTATGTAATTTATCATGCATAGATTTCTTCGGGTGCCATTCAATTATATCAAGGTTCATTTCTATCCTTACTTCTATTCATACTCCATAAGGATATGACTTTCAGCTTTCTCACCAAATCCTTAATGTAACTAGACTTGAATTCTAGAACACATACTAACACCAGTCACTATCACTAGAACCAAAAGAAACTGAAAGGAAAAAGGAAAAAAATCAACTTTAATTAAATGAAGTTTGCCAATCTAGATATTGAGACAACTGACTACTCGGAAGAGTAGAAGGTTAATTGTATCAAAGGACTAGTTCAGTTCTTAACTAATTTGTCACACAATTACTCAAGGGAGCATCTAAGGGAAACGAGTTCTCAATAAGAATAAGAAACTATATACCAAGAGATGCGTGGACAACTCTGATATAGAAGAAATGAAAGCTAGTTCTAAAATCTGGCTCTTGCAGACTATGAAAGTTAAATGTGTTCAGATTTTAAAGTTAGTCATGTTATCATAAATCACTTGCTCCAAACCTAACATAAAAGCATTTATCAGAGTTTTTTCGGTCAACTTAAACCGCGTATTATTAGATTCAAGATAGAAATAAGGTTGGGATTACTCATATCACGATGCTCAAGAATTAAATTTCTTTCTAACCTTCCTCACCTAATGAACTTAAACAAAATAATATGATCATAAGAGAAGAGTCTTTAATTTATTTTTAATTACACTCAAATGATATTAGTGGATAATTATATTTTGGTATTTTACTTCTAACTTCCTTAGCCCCAGAGGGTGCTGGAGTCTTAACTAGAAGAAAGGAATATATCAAGTTTTTCTTCATCTAAAAATGCTTCATATATTTCATCAAGCACTTAAGCTCTGTTGATGGAGGATCAGTGTGACTAGTTATATCGTGAACCCTTTTACACTAGATCACCCTCAAGGAATCAAATTGAGTTAATAAGGAAAGAATCCAACATAAAAATCACATGAAAGGAATACCTATGTTTGCAATATTCTCCACTCACAAGAGATAATTATGAAAGTTTAATGTATAGCTTAATGTCTACGAAGAGGAATCGTAAGGTAATGCGTAACTAATGAAAGTCAAACTTTTAGCGCTCTCAGGAACATTAAAGGACCAATATAAGGATGACTCGCAAGGACCTAGATGGTATACATGTTGCCACGATGAAGGCCAGTATTAGGATCAAGTTACTGTGTGAATAACAATCCCAGAAGTTGTCCTTATAAGAAGTCCAAAAATTAACGATTTTTATTTTCGAGGTATATACAACAATACTGAGAAATGATGATATTTGCACATGTATTAAGTGTGAAGATCGTCTCAACTCCTACAAGATTTTTATAATTTCGATTCTGAACACTTGAATGTCATATGATGACTGGTTGAAGTAGGAATTTCATTGAGGACACCACAAAGATCACTCGAAATATTTATTATTTCTTTCTAATTATTTACGAGGACAGATCCTGGGGGTACTTCTTAAATAGATTCAAACATATAAAATTTTATCGTAAAAAATATAACCTCATATGCTATTATAAAATGTGGAGAGATGTGTACTTCACACACATATTATACATGAAGGAATATTCCTAAAAATAAAAGAAACAGCACATACCAACTACCATCTACAAGGGAAAGAACAAGATTTTAGAAATAAAATTTATTTGTAAGAATCAACACATACCACTTGAATATTTGAAATACAAAGCGTTATACATGAACCTCGACGAGAGGACCTATACTTGTGCACCTAATATTTATGGAACATCAACATTCATTATGAGAGTTTCGTATTCAGTTCTATACTTAACTCAACATGCCTCTTTATTTATTCCTAAAATTCTCATAGGCCCCCTTAAACTGTAATTTATAAGGAGGAAACTAATTTCCAACATGATTTATACTTTCTTTTGTTTCTCAAAGGTTCTTTTGTTTCTCAAAGGATTCCTAATGTCCAACCAACGCGAGTTAAAATTCATGTACTTAGAGACACTATCATCTTTCTAATAGTTTATTAAATGACATTTATAATTAAGTTAACTAGTAAAGAAATTCAGAAACTCCTTAATCATAAAAAAAAAAATTGCAACTCAGGAATCTTGACTAGCCTGTCGTATTTTGACGATAATTTTCAGCATAGATTTTCAATTGGGACACCGCAAAAGCCGTTGGAAAGTAGATTCGATTATCTTTCCAACGGTATATTACATGATACCCATTGTTCTTAACATGCAAACGAACTGAACTAATATTTACAGATTACAGTGTTTGACAGATTTATGTCCCCATTTCAAAAGTGCTAAAATTTATGGAATTCATGACTTATTCTTTAACGTTTCCACCCAATTCAGAATCATAATCAAACTATGGACTTGAACGTTTATAATCCTACCTACAAACTTGATCCATCATCATTTTAACCCCATTCACTTCTTAATCTCACAAATAAAAGATCTACCATTTTTCTGTAACAATCATTTACTTAAGAAATTGTAAGAACTATTAAAGAATATGGATCAGAGAAATCCACCTCACAACTGATTTTTGATTACAAGAGTTTTCAAAGCAATACTAATTAATTATTGGAGGTGGATCATAACATGATTAAAATTTTCTAAAATTGAGAAATTGAAATTATGTTTAATCAAGATAGAATCTCCCTCACCTTCTTGTTCCTCCTCGCTATCGTCGTTGCTCCCACTTGCCACCAGCTCCACCACCGGCCCGGCCGCCGCTTCACCACCGGCCGCCACCGCCGGCCACCCGAGTGTGGCCGGTGCTCCCGGTTCCAAAGAAGAGGGAGGGGGAGAAGAGGAGAGAGTAAAATTAAGAAAGTAATTGAAGGTTGGAAAGAGATTTAGAGAGGTTGTATTTGAGATTCTTTTCATGGGTTTCTTAGATTGAAAATAGGAGATGGAAGGAGATGAATGAGGGATTAATTGTCTCCCCATTTACACAAACCCCCTCTCATAACATGTATTACATATATTCACAACCTCTCTCTTCCTCATCTTGCCACCTATACACACACTTTAAGGCTAATCATAGCCCTCCATCTACCCATACCATGCACACCTACTTTCTCCACTAGCTCTAAATAATAAAATAATTCTCATGGTTGTATTTTTATTTTTTATTTTTATTTATTTATTTTGGTATTTGCTTTATTTTATTGTATTTACACAATGTACTCATATGTCACTTTATTACACGTATACGTATGAACAATATTTGAAAAGTACAAAATATATGTGCAAGTATTCATAGAAGAATGACCATGTTCACAAGGTTTTACATATACATAACAAACATAGATAGGAACATATGTATATATGTCGAATACCCATATTTCTCACTTTCAAAATTTTCTTTTACGGGATTTCTAAACATCCATTGTTACACTCGCTTAATTTGGTCATCATCTCAGATAATCAGTTTATCCCCTTTAACAAGTATTAAATCAGATTTAGAATTTCAGGGTGTTACAAATATCCACTCTTATAACTCAAGGATATCATTGGTATGGGTGCAGTAATTGCATGTAGGGCGTTGGATTATCTGAACTATGGAAATAGGATTTTGACGTGATATTGAGCCATAATAATACAGATTAAGCAACAATATGCATCATTTAAGAAAAACAATAGAGACCATGTAGTGATTGATAATTCATTGTTTCTCATGAAAAAAAATCTTTCAGATACAACATCCTTCAAATTATTTTACATAAATTTAAATAAAGATCATTAAACTTCATAACTGTAATGAGTTTCCTTCAAGTAAGTTTGTTGTGTCTTGTATCAATGACGACAATTAGATTAGGGTAACTTTGTTGTTGGTGAACTGGATAATCCGATTCATATCATATACATATAGAGTTCTAATAGGGTTTTGGTTGTCAAGACCTTTGCGGAGTTTGTATGTGACCCTTTCTCTTCATGAGTTCATCCAACAATTGGATTGCTGGTTCTCAGCACCAGCACTAGAAGAGAACTTCTCAAGGTCTGAAATCCACACTAATATTGGAATTGGTTGTAGATTTTTGGTACTAAAATCAGCAATAATCGGCTATTTGTCTCAATCAATTTGGCCGTATCGGTATTGTCTTGGTCGTCCGCCCTCATATCGGTTTCAGGCGATATTTCAAACATGAAAACTCTTTATCATGCCACCAACCCCGCATCATAGCTGAGAAACATAACATCGGCAAATTATGTAGATCCTACACACATGCTAAGCCTAACAATCAATTCAAAGTAATCACCTAAATGAAGGATACTTATGGATCAATTTTTTTTTATAACCACATTATTAAATCTCAATTACAATTCATACTAACAACATAAATTTAGGAGATTCACAATTCTACTCCATATTACTACTTTGCAATGATTAGATTAAGAGTCAAACCCTGATGCCAGTTTATATCATATTTTGAAACTCAATTTTATAAGTAAATTTCTTATCGTATTTTTCACATTTATTAGAAATCCATTAGTTAATTGGGGTTTAAATATGTAATCTCTTATAAGGAATTAGGTTATTACACCCACCCCTCTTAATAAAATGTTTCATCTTCGAAATTGACATTCAATTACTAGGCCAATTAAGTTAGAACAATTTCACTATAAAATTATAAATAGTTACTATTAATTGGTGCTCACTATTTTGATTCGAAAACAATTCATTGTAGAGAAGTCAATCATGCTCTCAACAATAGAGTATACCATACTAGTCTAATGCCATAGTTAGGTGCTTGACAACACTAAAGAAACACATTTACTTATTTTTCAAATGAGAACTGAGTGAACTCAATTCATCCCCAATTCAATCTCATGGATAGAGAGCTAATTTTCCCAACCAATGAACCGCGGACACAGAAACGGGACACATCAAAATCCAAAAAAAGAAACGGGGTCACGACAATAAATATTTTGTTATTATTATATATATAAATAAATTTATAAAATCTCAATCAAGTGATTAACAAACTAAAATAGCAATCAACACGTGCATAAAATATAAAATATTATAAGTTTATAACAACATTATGATCGGAGATCATAAGTTCACACAAGTTATCAACCATGTTAACAACTTAACATCACAAGCTCAAAATAAAATTACAACTGGCGTCATATGTCTCAAGATGAAGTCGAACCTAGTCCAATGACTTCTTCATTATCTCCTTCTCTATTATCCGCAAATAACACAACCTTCATCGTGGGTTCATCAAGAGAGAGTAGAAAAATCTAGAATTCCAGTACCCTGAAATGAGTCAAAGCTATCTCTGCGAATATCTCACATCTTTGTATCCTCTCATTATATTCTTCTGAATTTTGAAGAAGCAGAGAGAGATTGTTATGCTCATACACTAGATCTTCCGCCCTTGTTGTGGTTAATTTGTTCTCTTTAAGGAGTGAATAAAAGAGTATGTACTCTAATTTCTTTCACAATATAAAGAGGAGCATGACTGACTTAGAAGCTTTAAGGTCAACGCTCGTAAATTTAAAGTTGATGAACCATGAAGAACCCACCAACACTTTAGATCCACAAATTCTCTATCACGAAGAGAATCTGGATCGACAAATGCACCCAAAGTACCCAATAATCTAACATATTCCATGCTCACCGCCTGCCTTTCTTCAGAGTTGGGATAGTATCTCTTCAAACACTTGCTTTTTTTAGAAGAGATCTCTTCATCTTGATAAGGAACTTGTCGACTTATATTCTCATTAAGCCAAATATCATGATAATACCTATTAACATAAAGAATAACTGTATTAAAGAATAATCACATTAAAGACAATGAATTATAACATAAATTTAGATATTACCTTGGATTCAATGAGTTTCCCAAACATTGAACTAGCGTATTGCTTTGTTCCATCGATCCTCCAAGATTTGATGCATAACATCATAGAAAGGTGATTGCTCATTTTTTTTCTTTTTATTCGTACCGATAAATAACACTTTTAACTTTCTCGATTGTTGTGTCCCACATGTCATACATCAAATGAAGAGATGGCTTATCGGTGACCCTTATCATGTCATAAATTGGATCGGTGAAGATAATGATGTAGTTTATCTTGTCCCTACCACAACTCATTTAGACTTTCTTTGTAACAAATTGTGCTTGTTCCATATCATCCTCCCTGTACATGTACCATCGATTACTAAGGACAAATCTTGGAGGTTTCTTTTGATGACTTTAAACCTCTTCAATATGATAATCTAAGAAGCAAATCTCATTTGGCCCCGCAAGAAGTTTCATCTTGGAATAGTCATTGAACATGGCAAGCCTCATGGAAAGGTTTATGATAAAATTTTTCATGATCAAGGCATCATTTGAGACCTCGGTGATCCAACTGCATTGAACATAAGTTACAACATTTGTCTCCGTATTTTACACAAGAAGTCCAAAAGATATGAGGATACTTGCTCTCCACAAAAACATCCACAACCTTACATGCAGAAGCGTTATCGGTTATGATTTGGATGACATTTTTAGGATTAACTTATTTAATGCAATCTTCAAACTTCTTCGCAATGTAATGTCAGTTTTTCACTTCTCTCTCGGCATTTAAGGAGTTCAAGAACATTGGGTCACTTTCGGTGATCATCATGAAATTAATGAGGTCTTTTTGGCGCATTCGCCTATCCATCACTACAAATAGAGAACTTTTACTTTCATGTGGCCCTGATGGGCTCCATCAACCCCTTTGCGTGAGATTTTTCATATTGCAAGAGAGTGGTCCTCAAGAGTTGTAACTGGGAGGTTTTTAACGATGTTTGATTGTTTGCGGCAAATTTAAATGCCTTGGTATACCATGGATTCCTTGTTAAATTAAATGACAATCCACTGGTATAGAATATTTTCGCAATAATGCAATCTAATTCATCTCTTTCCTCTTTGTTGAATGCTTGATCCACGGTGTTGACCCGCTTCTCTTTTTCGGTGCACTTGGACCACTTGCACTTTCACTGGTTGCACTTGGCGTTGAAGATATTGACAATATTACGAACCTAGGCATAGAAGCTTTAGTCTCATTTTCGCTTGCTTCATCTCTTTTGTCATATCTCTTATGTTGCGGGGTTTAACCGTTGCACACATCTTTATTCTTTGTCTGCTTATCCGCATGAGATGGGCTTTGACTCTTGAATATGATCCATTGAATGATTTAAAGTAATAACTACACTTCCCCTTCTAGTTTTCTCCTCCCTTTCTAATTTTTTCACTTTAGTTACAAACTTTCAGAGAGGTGCATGATCATTCACCAACCATTTGAAGAACCTTCTATGAAGTCATATTCCTCTAATTTCTAAACACAACAACACAACAATATTATGTCAAAGAAAAGCATTCAACAATTTATTGAAATAAGATAACTACACAATATTTGATACACCATCCTCTCATCAATTCTACATTGTGTGTTAATTTCACACATCAATTAAACTCAAATTTACACAATCATACATCAATTATTGTCAAAATCCTATATCAATTAACTCAAAATCATATAAATTACTATCAAAATCCTATATCAATTAAATTCACAAATCCTACACAATTATTTTCAAAATCTTACACATAATCCGCATCAATTAATTAATATCAAATCATGCAACTGATTAAATTACTTAAATCATGCAATCTAATTAATTCTCTTCTACTCTCTGTCTCTCTGATCCGCTCTCTCCTAGCTTTTTGTCTCTATCTCTTTGCTCTATTCTCTCTCTGCATCGACAGAGAGAGTAGAGAGAGGATCAAAGAGAGTAAGGGGGAGAGAGGGAGCAGAGAGAGGAGAGACAGTAAGAGAGAGATCCAGAGCAGAGGGAGGAGAAGAGAGAGATCCAGAGAGGGAGAAAGATAGCAATCCAAAGATAGAAGAGAGCTTATCGACAAGATCAAGCCACCGACGGTGACCGAGAGATCACCGCTTGATCACCACCGAAGGCTCCAACGTTGACGATGATTACCACCGCTAGATCACCGCTCCAACGTTGACGATGATCGATGACCACCGAAGCTTTGGAGAGATCGAGAATTTGGGGGAAAATTTAGTGTTGAGAGAGAGATTCGATTTTATTATATGAAATCGGGTCGGGTTCAACCCGACCTGATAAACCCACAACCCGAAAACCCTAGCGCGCCTGTGTCCAAACCGTGTACAAGACATGGTTTGACTGTGTTCGACGAGTCAAACTAGTTGACTCGTGTTGGACACAGTCAAACCGTGTCTGACACGTATCGAGCACGTGTCGAGTACGTTTCCGTGTCTGACACGTACACGACACGGACACGCCCCTGTTTTGGGTGTGTCTATGTTTCATAATCCCAACTGCTGACATATCAACTTAATCCACATCTTTGGTATGACTTGTTTAGAAGTCTTTAGTTGAAAAGAAATGAACTCAATCCAAATCCCTAAAATTAACTAATATTACAAGAATAAAAAGCAAAACTTTTAGAATCAAGACTTTAGAGACTATGCAGTCTAACAATTATTAAGTAATTTATCATCCACATTTTCAAAAACTAGGCAATGCGCAACTTGAGACCAATGGTGGAATCTAGTGGTCATTAAGATTTTAACAGAACATGATAAAGAAACAATCATGAAGCAATTGATACCTTAAGATGACTATTAAACAATCAAAAAGCCAAGACACTAGTGTAATGCAAGAAAGATTTTAGCCCACTTATAGATGATTTCCACTATGTAAGTTGATACCAATATTAAATAATTATAAATAGAGTCTTAACAGAATAACACTATGTTGCAGAATCTTAACCTAGCTTAATTGTTTACAAATGAGCATATTGGATCTCATATGTTTTTATAATGTGAAATTTCATGCTAAAAGAATAATCATAAGTAACCTCACTGTACAGTTTTAGTTTCACAAAAAAAAATTTTACTCGTAGGGAACAAGTCCATTATCAATAGATACAAGAAAAATTCCACTTTAAGCATAACATGAGTTTGTTGCGATAACTCGCAAAGAACTTAACTAAATTAGTACTAAAACTTAACAATTTTAAAGTTGGATTTTATCAATAGGAAAGGCGTGTCTTCACAAATGCCACCTCAAAGCAGTAGAAGTTCAAGCATCTATCATATCATTAAAAACCAGAATCATAATATTGAGATCCAACGATTATCAAATATTTTGACTAATTGTTGAAAACTGTAAAATATATGACTTAAACGTTATGATGTTTAATGCATGAAAATATATCCAAGGTTATTTAACAAACTTTCATTACACAAATCTCTCTTCAATACTATAGAAAGTATTCCAATTCTAACAATGGATTTCCCTGAGATTTGAGATTGAAACAGGGCTCACCAGTCACCCAATTGAAAGTTGCATAAATTCCTACATCCAATAGAACTTTTTGAAAGCAAGTCTTGTGTCAAACTATAATGTCACTTATAAGAATTATAAAGCCATTGCTAAATGTTTTAAACATGAAAACAAATCTTCCAGTCATGATTTGTCAAAATTCTCATTGAGTTCATTTTTATTGTCCAAGAGAAACCAACTTAGCAAAGATTTGAGTAGCTCCCATTCATGTTATAATTTTTCTCATTTTAAGTTTCAAGACTCCAGGAAGGAAGTCAACAAATATGTTCAAGAGGTTGGTGAACTATCAATAATTCTCAATTACACAAACTTTCCATAATGAAAATAATTTCATTGTACCTCTTCAGTCTGAATGTTGCATTGTATAAAGGATTAACTCAAATTAACTACTCTTAGTTCTACCTTCCAAAGACGTGAATGTACAATTAGACATACTGACGAATCTTAATTATTAGTTTCATCTTAAGATTCCAATCCAGGTATAAATTTACTCTTTACAGTTGGAAAAATCATAAATAGATGTTTGAGCTATACTAGTTTCAAACACGTGGGTCAAAAAACATGTCTATCAATGAGCAAAGCATATGAAACATCATTCATTCAAACACTAAGTACTCAACAGTCAATATAAAACTACTGCGCCTCAAAATCTTAGTTCAAATTAGATGGTTATCCTTGTGTCATTGAATCCATTAACTACGGTTGTCCAATTGACTTACTGGAAACTATTCAAGAAATCACTGGATGATGCTAGACTTGTAATTCTCATAAAGATTTTTTTTTTTTTTTTTTTTTTGCAAATTTTCATATTGGCAATGAGCTTGAGTTAGAATTGTTATCCTTGTAACAATCCCACCAAGGCGCTACCATATTATCTTCATTAGCAAGACATCTTTTTTATATCATATGATATTCTAGTGTGTTATTGGTTAGATAATTCTCGCCAATCTTGTAAGTGTAATTTGAGACATGTTAGAATAATATTGAGAGAGTATGAGAAACCTTGATGAGCTCTCCTCTTTGATTCTTATTTGTAGTAGATATAAACATGTGATACATTGTATCTAAACACTCACATATAATATGTAATACATTGTATCTAAGTACTCACATATAAATATGTGATATATTGTATCTAGATATATAACAGCTCATAATTCTAACACTCCCCCTCAAACTGGGAACATAGATATTTGTCATACTCAGCTTGTTACAAAGGCTAGTAAAAATCTCCTAAATAAAATTAAAATTCCTAATGTTGATGCCAATCTACTGAATCAAAGATGTTGATACCGAAGCTACAAATCGAAGTGAAACTGAATTTAAGTCGAATCAAACACTTGGACGCATAAAAGATCATATCATATCTTTAATAGAATTAAGATTTTAGATGTTTTCAAACTCAGTAGAAGATGAGATTTTTGGGAGATCCTCAAACTCAATGAAAGTAGAGGTTTTGAGAGATCCTCAAACTCAGTAAAAGAGAAGGAGATGACTATAACTTGCAGAGTTAATCAATAATAATAGGCAGTGACACATGTAGCAGTAGCTATAGGTGTAACACCTTAAAATTAAAATCTTGATTTAATACTTGTTAAAAGGGACAAACTGATTATCCGAGATGATGACCAAATTAAGCGAGTGTAACAATAGATGTTTAGAAATCCCGTAAAAGAAAAAATTTGAAAGTGAAAAATATGAGTATTCGACATATATACATATGTTCATATCTATGTTTGTTATATATGTAAAACTTGTGAACATGGTCATTTTTTCTATGAATATTTGCACATATATATTTTGTACTTTTCAATATATTATTCATACATTTATTGTGTGTGTAATAAAGTGGCATGTGAGTACATTGTGTAAATACAAGAAAATGAAGCAAATACCAAAATAAATAAATAAAAAAAAATACAACCATGAGAATTATTTTATTATTTTTAGAGTTAGTGGAGAAAGTAGGTGTGCATGGCATGGGTAGATGGAGGGCTAAGATTAGCCTTGAAGTGTGTGTGTATAGGTGGCAAGATGAGAGAAGAGAGAGGTTGTGGATATATGTAATACATGCTTATGAGAGGGGCTTTGTGTAAATGGGGAAACAATTAATCCTTCATTCATCTCCTTCCATCTCCCATTTTTCAACCTAAGAAACCCATGAAAAGAATCTCAAATGCAACCTCTCTAAATCTCTTTCCAACTTTCAATTACTTTTTTTAATCTCACTCTCTCCCTCTTCTCCCCCTCCCTCTCTTCTTTGAACCGGGAGCATTGCGGCCACACGGCGGCCGGCGGTGGAGCGGCGGCCGGCCCGCGGTGGAGTGGCGACAAGTGGAGCAACGATGATAGCGAGTGGAACAGAAGGTGAGGGAGATTCTATCTTGATTAAACCTAATTTCAATTTTTCCCAAATTTAGAAAATTTTAATCATGTTATGATCCACTCCAATAATTAATGTATTGCTTTGAAACTCTTGAAATCAAAAATTAGTTGTGAGCGGGATTCCTCTTGATCTATATTCTTCAATAGTTCTTACAAGTTCTTAAGTAAATGCTTGTTACAAGAAAAATGTAGATCTTTTATTTTGTGTGATTAAGAAGTGAATGGGGTTAAAATGATGATGGATCAAGCTTGTAGGTAGGATTAAAACATTGAAGTCCCTAGTTTGATTATAATTCTGAATTTGGTGGAAATGTTAAAGAACAAGTCATGAATTCTATAAATTTTAGCACTCTTGAAAATGGGGCATAAAGCTGTCAAACACTGTAATCTGTAAATATTAGTTCAGTTCGTTTGCATTTAAGAACAATGGGTATCATGTAATATACCGTTGGAAAGATAATAGAATCTACTTTCCAACGACTTTTGCGGGTCCCAATTGAGGGTCTGTGCTGAAAATTATCGTCAAAACACGACAGGCTAGTCAAGATTCCTGAGTTGCAGAATTTTCTTTTATGATTGAGGAGTTTCTGAATTTTCTTTTACTAGTTAACTTAATTATAAATGTCATTTAATAAACTATAGAAAGATGATAGGTCTCTAAGTACATGAATTTTAACCCGCGTTGGTTCGACATTAGGAATCCTTTGAGAAACAAAAGAAAAGTATAAATCATGTCGGAAATTAGTTTCCTCCCTATGAATTACCGCTTAAGGGGGCCCATGAGAATTTTAGGAATAAATAAGAAGCATGTTGAGCTAAGCATAGAACTGAATACGCTCCCATAATGAATGTTGATGTTCCATAAATTTTATGTGTACAAGTATAGGTCCTCTCGTCGAGGTTTATGTATAACGCTTTGTATTTCAAATATTCAAATGTTCAGATCGAATTATAGAAACCTTGTAGGAGTTGAGACGATCTTCATACTTAATACATGTGCAAATATCATCATTCTCAGTATTGTTGTATATACCTCGAAACATCAAAATCGATAATTTTTGGACTTCTTATAAGGAACAAACTTCTGGGATTGTTATTCACACAGTAACTTGATCCTGGCCTTCATCGTGGCAACATGTATACCATCTAGGTCATTGCGAGTCATCCTTATGTTGGTCCTTTAATGTTCTTGAGAGCGCTAAAATTTTGAGCTTTCATCAGTTACGCATTACCTTACGGTTCCTCTTCGTAGACATTAAGCTATACATTGAACTTTCATAATTATCTCTTGTGAGTGGAGAATATTGCAAACATAGGTGTTCCTTTCATGTGATTTTATGCTGGATTTTCCTTCCTTATTAACTCAATTTGATTCTTGAGGTGATCAGTGTAAAAGGGTTCACAATATAACTAGTCACACTGATCCTCCATCAACAGAGCTTAAGTACTTGATGAAATATATGAAGCACTTTTGTGGATGAAGAAAAACTTGAAGATATATTCTTTTCTTCTAGTTAAGACTCCAGCACCCTCTGGGGCTAAGGAAGTTAGAAGTAAAATACCAAAATAATTATCTACTGATATCATTTGAGTGTAATTAAAAATAAATTAAAGACTTCTTCTCTTATGATCATATTATTTTTTTTTGCTCATTGGGCGAGGAAGGTTAGAATGAAATTTAATTCTTGAGCATTGTGATATGAGTAATCCCAACCTATTCTATCCTTGAATCTAATAATACGTGGTTTAAGTTGACCGAACAAACTCTGATAAATGCTTTTATGTTGGGTATGAAGCAAGTGATTTTATGATAACATGACTAACTTTAAAATCTGGACACATTTAACTTTCATAGTCTGCAAGAGCCAGATTTTAGAATTAGTTTTCATTTTCTATATCAAAGTTATCACACATCTCTTGGTATGTAGTTTCTTATTCCTATTGAGAACTCGTTACCCTTAGATGCTCCCTTGAGTAATTGTGTGACAAATTAGTAAGAACTGAACTAGTCCTTTGATACAATTAACCTTCTACTCTTCCGAGTGGTCAGTTGTCTCAATATCTAGATTGGCAAACTTTATTTAATTAAAGTTGATTTTTCCCTCTTTTCTTTCAGTTTCTTTTGATTTTAATGATAATGTCAGTGTTAGCATGTGTTCTAAACTTTAAGTCTAGTACACTAAGGATTTGTGTGGAGAGCTGAAAGTCATATCTTATGGAGTATGAATGAAGAATAGAAGTAAGGTTAGAAAGGAACCTTGATATAATCGAATGGCACCCGTAGAAATTAATGTATGATAATTACATATAAAAATTTAATGGTTGATGTTGCTTAAGAGTCGATTTCTGAAAACTTACAATTAACAAGTATGTTAAGATTTGGATGAATAGTCGATTTCGGACATCAATGTCGAGCATATAAAAAGAGGAAGTATATGTAACAAAAGGCATCACCATGTGGCCTAAGAAAGTGTTCTGGAAATTAGTTATTATTCGGAGTTGATCTTTGCTTTTTAATTTTGGTATAGTGTGCACGTGTGTATATGTGTATATTCCACACATGAGTAGTAGTTATTCATATCGTAATAGAAGATTTAATATTGATAACGTGAATAAGAACTGACTAGTATAATTAAGATGAGTAGATCACTACAGTGTCAATTGGTATATACATGTGCATGATATACCGAACCACATGAAATTTTTGAAAGTAAAATCGATAAGCGCGGAGGTAAATTAAAATATTGATTGATGTTTTGTACTATGCATGAATTCGTCCTTTAGGGCAGTGCTGTACTGAGATCTCGGTAGGCAATACAGATCCAAATTTTCCATTATGTGATTGAGAAGACGGTCTCATTTGTGATTGAGTAAGCACATGAATAATATGTGATGTGTATATCACTAAGTATGATATTTGAATATTGTGTGGTGTAGTATGATTATGTGTGATTGTATTATCCATAAGGAGAAACTATACTTAGATGATATGGGTGATATTGTGATGTTGTATCACCAAGGCATATACTTATCTCCATGAAACTTTGATTATGATTGGTTGTACTTCATGTATGAGATATGAGTTATGTGGTGATATGTGTTAAAAGTACTAAAGCAAAATCATGCATAAGTTATAAATAATGGAGTGAGTATCTTATTGAATTCCTAGACCATATAATCTGCAGCAGAAAAATAAAGAAAGATGAAGAGAAACGATTCTAGAGAAGTCAGACCTTCACATAGATACTATGGATCTTTGTGTTAATTATTCATTATAAGACATGCTCTCTCCTCATTTCATTGGGTCATCTGTACTTGCTAAAATTGTTGAAGAAAAATATGCTCCCTATTTGTATTTTCCTTCCTTGACACTTTGATTCTCTCTCACTGATTTGTCGAGCTCACTCCCTCCCAGTTTTATGTTTCAGGTCGCAGTATGTCAGAGGAGCAGCTTCAGATTTAGGCGTTTGTTAAAAATTTTACTATTAATGATTGTATGGGTTGTAACTTAGTTCCTGTTGAAATCCTGTAAATCACCTAGAGGGGGTGAATAGGTGATGGCTAATCTAATGAGTCACTAAATGACAAAAATGAGGAATTAAAAACTATTATGACCAAACTAAACTATTTAAACTAAACACCACGTATAACACAAGAGTGTAGCCGAATTTCCCGTGAAAGGCTCTGAACTAACTCCTCAAGATTCCCTAGATATGGGTTGAGGTGCCGCGGTTGGCTCTCTTGGTTAAATACAAGTGTAGTAAACAATCCAAATAATATATCAATTAAGCACACAATATATCAAGCATGAAAGATAAAGACAATAATAGAATGCAAGATATAAACAAGTAAGGGAGAGAGATAGAGCAATCGCAAACACAAGGGATTTGTTTCGAGGTTCGAGCACACTTGCTCTACATCCCCGCCTTCGACACACGAAGGATTTCACTAAACTCAATCCCACCGGATCACTCGGTGCCGCAACACCTACAAGCCGAGTTCACACTAGAACTCCTTAGACTCTCTAGCCCGTACACACCGCAAGCCCACCTGCCGCCGAGGCCGCACCTCAAACAACAAGTTCGCACCGAACACGAAACACCGAGTTCACACTAGAACCCGAAACAATGCGAACACACACGTCTGCCTCCTCAAAGTACAAATGAAGTCTTTGGTGATCAAACACTTTGATCACCTAAAACAATCTCACTACAAACACCCTATAGGATGAATATGTCAATGGGTGCTCAAGTGTTTGTGTGAGAAAACAAGGAAAGAGATGGTGGAGGAAAAGCTCAGATCTCTTTTAACACTCTTGATAAAACTTCCCTTTTGATTGGAAGTATTAGCTCTCAATTTAGTGGAGAAAACTCTTTTAATGAAGTAGGAAAACTGGCTCAAAACCCACTAAAAAATCTTATAGAAAACAGCCCCAATTGGCCCAATTTATAGAGCTAGAAAACTAGCCGTTGGAGCCCGGTGGCCTGTCGGTCGACCGTCCGGTCGACCG